>JANHGB010089124.1:0-61522 GCA_026283785.1 Coracopsis vasa
CTGCTCTGAATCTCTTCTCTGCCCAACCTGTAGCTGTGCCTGGGATTGCCCTGACCCAGGTGTAGGACCTTGCACTTTGAATTGTTGAAATTCATGAGGTAGGCATTAGCCACCTCTCAAGTGTGTCAAGGTCCCCCTGGATAGCATCCCTTCCCTCTAGGTTATCAACCAAACCATGCTACTTAGGACTGGCAAATATGACAAAATAACTGTGTGAAAATTGTGTTCTTCTGCAATGGAAACTGGCTATCTGCAGAATAGCCTGTAAAGTGGCTTATGGACAATATTACTTATTTACAGGCAAATAATATGACATCTACGTGTCTATGTGTAACTTAAATGGAGATGCTGACTTTATGATAACTTCCTAATTAGGTACTATTGAATGTATTGGTGAAGAGCTTAATTACACCTAAAGAAAGCTGTTCAGCATCATTTGAATTAGTGTTCCTGTCCCTTGATGTTACTTATCTACTGTAGGTCATTTTAATTTCTACCAGCCTCATGGGATTTATGGTCCCCAAGGGCTTTTCAAACAATTCTGGATGCCTATGTTTAGACAACTAAACAGCTCTGTGAGGTGATGGAAGTGACTGCTCAGGGAGGTTAGACTCTCAGTTCACATGTAGGCATTTAAGTTTCATCATCTATTTCAGTTTCCAGAACCTGCAGGATGAATCCCCTGTTTGAAGTTGGATGAGTCTTATTTGGGGATTCAGGAAATTGCATACGTAATCCTTGCTGTTCCTTATGTGACTTTATACAAGCCCCTAAATATTACTCATTGTCTTGCTTTGTGAACAGAAGGATTCTGAAGATTAAGGTTTCTGAAGGATTTGGAAGAAATCAGAGCAGTAAGGAGAAGAGTTTCAAGGAAATAATTTAGGTATTTCTTATGGAGAAATCTAAAATACAGTTGGTTTTACACATGCATGTGTTATTTGAATATAAAGAGTTATTTTTAAAAATTTTTCACCTAACATTGCTCACAACTACCTATTTCACATATCTGAAATCTGTAGAAATATAGTAAGTAACATATATATTTAAAAAACCTTAAGCATCGTTTTCCAGCAACAGAATGTCATATAGCTATTGTGGGAGCATTTCTAGAAGAGAGAGGAGGCCACAACTATATGGAACTAATGAAAGAAGACCATGGAGCACAGGGGGATGTGAATGGAGGTGAACCCAGACTGAGGAGGAAGTAGCAAGAACAATGTGCCGAGTCATCATGACTAGCTGGGGTCACGTGGACAATAACTTATAGCCAATGAGATGGACAATGTAAGCGAGTACACAGGTAAGAACAATCAATTAGGTTTTGCCCAGTAGAACTTTGTTGTCAACTGAAAGATATATAAGCGAGCTTGTAGAATAAACTAGGCCTTCGATCTTTCTTCGGAGTCCGTGTCATCAATCCCCACAAGTTATAAAAAATATAAATTAACTATTTCTTGTAAAACAGCTTCCTAGGTCTCTTTACAAAGGAAATATTCCAGATATTAAGGATTTCGCCACTCCTTTTATCATCCTCCGCCCCTCCCCAGAGTGGACAGGGATTGTTTGTTTCAAACAAAAAGAGATTGTAGAGTCCTTGTGCCATGACATATTCATGCTTCACCATGCATGTACACCACCCAGTACAACAGATTCTGAGCATCACTGAAACTTCTCAGAAACACCTGCACCACAAGTGTCAGTAAAAGACATCATAAACGCATAAAAAACAATCATGTTAAGTAGGTAAATCTAGCAATTTATCTTTTTTTAAGCACATAAAACTAGTTATATATTTTAGATATCTAATCAGCATGACACTGAAAGACTCCTCTGCCGGCAGTGGCTAGGTCGCCTCAACGAAGGGAAGGCAGTGTGATTATCCTTGATGCCAACATCTGTGTTTAGATCGTGACCCTCTCTTTCAATCTCTTACTGCTTCATTCTTGCTTTATGATTCAATAGTCATATTAGAGTTTTCCAAACTGCAAACCATCTTTATAAACCAACACCCACTTCGTAACTAAAGATTTTCAGAGCCTCCTGAGATAAATACGTGTCTAAACTTAGCAATTTGCAGCTTTAGCAATCTTTTCTTCCTCACTTCAAAGTTATCTAAGTTTTTAACTCAGACCATTTCCATCCACTTATTTGTCATGGCTGCAACTGAGACATTTAAAAGTGTCATCAACTGTGATGAGAGAAAAGATGCTACATCATAGTATTGATACAGAAGTAGGATTTGGTATGGTACACAATGATAACTTGTCTGCATTTACCCCAAAGAGTTTCTACATACCTAGATTCAACAGCACAAATATCCTGCATAAACAGAATTGCATGTGTCAAGTTACACCCCCAATCAATTGAGTGAATTAATTATAATTTCCACAATATTACAGGGTAGATGACTAGTCAAAATCACATTTGGACTTGATTTGCATTATGATGCATTATTTCCCCAAAGCTGATCTGAGTCCAATATTTGCAACTTAAAAAACTTGTTTTCAGCATAATTTCTGTACTGTTTTAATGACATCTGAGCTGTTGCATCTCACTTTACAACTTATGCACTGGAAAAAATATGTATGTAGAGGAAATATATACTGTAGACGATATTATGGAGGGTGTAACTATATGGACCACAACCATAATGGAGTCAAGTAAAAAAAGATGAATGAACAAAAGTTTCCATGTACTGAGAAGCAGGATGAAGCAGGGAATTGTATCAATATCAATGCAATCCTGAAACAAGGAGCCAGAGCAACCTCCCATTTCAGACTGGAAGTTTGTAGAGCAGCTGTAATTAGGAAACAACATTCTGCCATTTTCCCAAAACTGAGTAGTACAGATCTATTAGAATTACTCCAGAGGCTCTTTTTTTTTTTACACATAGAGACTGTTGTTTTCTGAAAAATGAATGAAAATCAGGTTTTTTATCTCTTACTGTCATGCTCATCCCACAAAAAAAACCTAACGATATTTCTTTTTTATGACTCCTTATGGTTATAAACATATATATTCATATGGATGGAAAGTACTATGTTTAGACCCAGACATTTGGTCTACTTGAGGCAGATACACAGGACTCCTTGAAGACAGAATCTTCTTGTTCAGTCTCTTGTCTTAAGAGCCGGCATGATAAATGTGATGAAAAAATATTTATCCTTATTGCTTTTCACATCTCTGGATGTGTAGGAATCATAGTCCACTTTCTGGAAGAAAATAGGAGGGGAACTTCTTTTCTCTCCAAGGTAGAAAATATTGAGTAATTCATTACTTGTTTTGGTAGTTTGGTTCTGTTTTTTAGTTTATTTCCTTCAAGCAGCTATAATTAATACTACCTTTAGGATTCAGGTTCTTAATTTAAATGAATAATAAAGATATCTTTTTTTTCCCATAGTGCTATTCAGATTCTAATCCAGAAGGACATGTGGAAAACCTACAGTCAAAGAGGACAAAAAGAAAGATGATGATAGGATTTATAGCAGCTAGATTTAGACAACTCCAGGATGGACATCTCCAGCTCCCCCAGTCATCAAAGGTGCTTTTGCAGTCACTGTCCTACAGCCCGGTTCACCTTTCCAGGACTTCCACTGTTTATTAGCAGCCAAACCATCATTAATTATGGAAGAAAGAGAGCAGAGGCTTGCGAATGATGGTCCCTAAGAAGCTTCCCACAGTGACAAAGCTGATGTCAGGAAACATTAGTCTTGTGCTTTAGTGTAAGCAGGATAGAGCTCAGCTAGCACCCTTGTGTAGGCATGTAGATATGCAAGTCATCTACTAATGAGACAACGTATGTACAGCTCTCCCATCACTTTTTTTTGTTTTTATTCCAACTACTAGAGCTGCAGCATGAGAGTTAATTGGGGAATGGTGATGATGGATTTAACTATCCCAAACACTACCAGGGCATTTCCCAAAGATGATGTCAACTGTGCTGTAATTGTTTAAGGAGCAACTGCTCTATACAAGCGGTCTAATGCAAGACTTAAGGGTCACAGATTATGACAGTCTATAGCATTTAAAGCACAGGGGAAAATACACTTTAAAAAATGCATTTTGAATGAACTAATTTTAAACCCAAGGGTCTAAAGTAGTTTAGCTGATAATTCCCATAGTAATTTTATTACAGTATAGTTCCCACTTAAAACTGCAAATTGCTATGAGGTCTGAGGAGGCTAAATTCTACTTTTCAGAGTCAGAATAAGGGTTTGTATAAAACGAACTCTTGACCTAGGTTTTATTCTGGACAAAGTTTTCTGAACTCTCAATGGTGTTTCAAGCATATATCCAAATTAGCTGTAGACCTTTAGGTGTCAACAGATCTCTGAAGCTGAGAAAACTTCTACTTCAGCCACACTTTGGCATCAGATGTCCAACCTAATGACAGCTAACAAAAAATTAGGAGTTTAAGCTACTTTTCCAGCTTCTCCCAATAGCAAAGAAAGAGAGGAACACTTCCTGGGGGCATTTGTCCACATCTTGAGAAAGTCTTCTCAGAGAGATGGAATGAGTCACCAACCATCAGTACCTGAATCTTGATAGTCAGCAGAGGAGTGTTTTGAAATAATTTTTCTAGAATTCATAACCAACTTTAAAAAAGATGAAAGTTAACCGAAGATAATGTGGAACAGTTCTTCCAAACAGAATTTGATCTGTCTTTGATCTAAATTCTTCCTTTTTCGAGACAAGTGATTCACTTCCTAAGTCTTGTTACTTCTAAACTTCAACAAGTCAGTAAAAACTCCCAGTGGCAATCTCCCTGAACGCTTTACTGCTAAACCATATTACCTGCTGGTGAGCCTACTTCATAAATTCCTGGTGGTTTTTAACACTGCAGAACATGAGATAGGTTAGTTACAAGCTGGTTATTAGCTAAGAGCATCCAGTGAAACATGCAGCTGAAAGAAGCACCTTGA
Source organism: Coracopsis vasa (assembly GCA_026283785.1). Classification (NCBI taxonomy): domain Eukaryota; kingdom Metazoa; phylum Chordata; class Aves; order Psittaciformes; family Psittacidae; genus Coracopsis; species Coracopsis vasa. The sequence continues at coordinate 4,926 of JANHGB010089124.1, forward strand.
ACGAATCATTGCCAGTGAGTGTTAGACAAACCAAAGTAATTAACCAACTTGAAAAGTCTGCATTACAAAAGAAAAAAAAATATTGTTAATGAATTCCTAGTATAAAAATCTGTTATAATTGCCACAGATCTTTTTTTGTCTTTGAAAGTTTTAGTGACATAAGCAACACAATTTTACATTTAGCTATTTTGTTAGAATGTTTTAAAAAGTAGAATTTGAATTTTATTTTCCCCTGGTAGTTTTAGATTTGGCATAATTTTGGTCATTTTGCAGCCATCTTGAAACATATATGGAAAGCCTATTTTATGGATAGTAAAACTAAGTTGAGAAAAAGAGAATTGCATGTAGAACTCCAAGGAACATATAGGAAACAATTTGAGAATTACCGTGGTGATAAAGGAACAGGTTTTATCTGTCTTTCTCATTAACTGAATAAATAGGAAAGGGGCATATGTACTAAAAAGAAGGCAAACAGAGGAAAAAGCAGATTGAGACATCAGAGAAAGAAGGAGCAATTTCGCAGTTGTGACACACATCAGGTTGTGGAGTGGTCTCTGAAGGGAAAAGAGACAGAAAGAAAGGACAGAAAGACATGGGGTGGGTGGAGTGGTCATGGGTTTGGTCCAATACTCCTTGATTTCAGTTAAGAAAATACCTATCAATCAGAGACGAATGTCTTCTTCACAGGGAAAAAAAAAGTAAAGAAATTCCCTGGGGCAGGGCTACAGATTACAGGAAAAAAAAAAAAATCCAAACTCTATTACTTTGTTAGATATGTAGTCTGCAGGTAAGAAGGTTGCAAAGCTGCATAGTAGTAATCACATATTTTGTAATAGTATCTGCTATAAGAGATTTCAAGCTATTTCTAAACACGTATCAATACCCGAAATGCAGGTCTTGAAGGGATCTCAAGGGGATCTTCCTCCTACTCAATCTCACTTATACTTGTGTCTTCCCTGACAGATGGTTGGTTGATTGTGTTTGCCACAAATCCCCAGCTCTGGGGACTCCACATCATCCCCAGGCAGTAAACTCCACCACCTTTATTCCTAGAAAATGTACTTTAGTAAACACAAGAAAGTTCAAGTAGCCTCTGTAGGCTTTGCTTAAAAGAGAAATAGTAAAAAATGAAAATGCATCATTTGCCCAGATATTTCTAAATCTCCAGTATCAGCTAACTCCACTCTTCCAACCATGGAACCCAGTGGAGATTCTATCTGGAAAGTAAGGGTCTGCAATGATCCTTTTGGACTTGATTTGTACCAAGAATATGGACTTTGTTAACTGCTGACCTCTTCCTGAATTTTCCAGTTGAGGAAAAATAAAACTAATCGCCCTACAACACTTGCTATGGCACTTTCATCAGGGTTTGTAGGAAGCTGAAAAAGTAGAAACAGATTGGATACTCAGTGTAGCACATAAACCAGTGCAACATTCCTCTACAAGCCCCCCTGGAGCAATGGAAATGGAAGGAAAAGGCCTTTCATGTCCAGGTTGGTTGTTTTCTTTTTTCTCTGTGATGAAACCTGTCTTTCACTTTTATAAGCCAACATAATGAAACCTGTCAGGCCAGCCTGACCCGACAGCAATTTGTTTTCTGAAGTTTAGGATGTAGGAGGGCTTTGGTCTGGGAGGATGTGAAAGGCACACTGACAGCACATTACACTGACTCTGTCTGAATCCCTTGTAGGCAGGAGTACATGTGTAATTGTATCAGATGTCAGAGCAGATACTGAGATAGACAGGAATGCTTGAAACATATTGGGGAAAAAAAAAAAAAGAAGAAATATTTTCTTTTGCTTTGCTGGCATTGTTTATTTCTTGGTTTTTTGTTTTTTTTTTTTTTCCCTAAGTACTTAAGTGTTTAATTAATTTTTTGCTAACTGCTCAACAGACAACTGATGGACTGTGCTCAGTATCCGGCAGCATCAAGCATGTTAGAGATAGCAGATACAACATTGTAAATCCAAAAAGTTTCCAAGCAGAAAATGAAAAAGAAAAAAAAAAGCTAAGCAATTATCAACGGATAAACCACAGCAGACCCCTCTGTCCGTGGGTCATAGACAGCTTCCTTCGTTTCAACCCTCCATTGCTATCTCAGTAATCCTGGTCATGCTGGGCCACCAGGTCCAGTTCAAAGTTTCAGGCACAGTACCCAAACTCCCATCATGGTAGGACAGACTTTCTTTACAGTGTCACCTGACAGGACCACCAAATTGGTCATAGAAACATAAAATGATTAGAGTTGGAAGGAATCTTAAAGTCCATCTTGTTCCAAATTCAGATTGTTCTAAGATTTGTCTTTGACTTAATTTTTTTTTCTCCCAAAGGCAACAGGAAAATATTCTGTTTCTTTTATACCATTCTTAGTGTATTTGTCTTGAAATTTACAGCTTTGCTTCTGCTGTTCAGTCTGTTTCAACAGTTCTGAGGCTATTGAAATTTTTCTGGTGCCCAAACTCTCTGGCTGTCCATGCTGCCTGTATGTCAGATTTTAGTTAACTTCAGGCTTCCATGAACCTAGGAAAATAGGAAAAAAGATAAGGAAAAATTGTAAGTCTTTCATATATTCTGTAAGTCTCTGGGACATAGGAGTTTGACTTTGTTCTAGAAAATTATAGTAAAGTTAACCAAAGGCTGTCATAAAAATGGTCCATGAAGATTCTCTATGTGCTCTTATTTGTTGGAAAAGATACTATTTAAACACTGAATGTGTACATATGGCCTCTGCGAAAAACGGTATGCAACTCAAGTAAATAACAAACAGATATCACTGGGGAAAGAAGGAAATGCTATGGATTGGTGCAATAAGCAGTGGTCACACTACTTCAATGCCCAGTCAGGATCCTCCTCTAATTCAAACCCTGGACATGGGATAAGGAGCCAAGAACACAATGCTTCTGAGGAGCCGCTGTTTTGTAATCATAGTGCAAACAAGCAGATCTGTTTTCTGTAAATATTTCTGCCCTGAGATGCTGCCCTTGAAGAGGTCAGCAGGGAGTTAAACTTGAAAGGACGACGGGCCTGTTTTGATTGTCTTGTAGAACGAGCTGTTTTGAGCTGCAGACCTTTAGAGAGAGATAGATTCTGTGTATGTGATGGAAAGTGACATGAATTTGCACGTCATTTCTGAACAAGACTCTCCACTATGATCCAATTGATAAGTGCATCATCAGTGTGAACAGTTAAAACTGCTTTCTACTAGTGGTAGTGATTGCAAAATCTGTGCAAAGGGCACGAAACATGTCTGCTGTAGGACCTAATTTACTAGCAGGTGAGGTAAAAGTCAGAGTTTTTTTTTTCTCCTAAGATAGAAGAAAAATCTTCATAACAAGCAGCTTTTATTCCTTCTCTAGCATATACCTGTTTGCATCAGAAGACTCTCTAATCCATCAGAGACAATAATACCAAAATACTAGAATTTGAAGTCAGGAAATCCAGAATAGTAAGAAATCAATAAGGATAATTTATTGTGTGAGAAGTTTTCATGGAGCTGTGACTTAAGCTTTGTTTTCAACTCTGACCATGCGCTGTATATTATTATTCAACAGCAGATTTGCAGAATATGTTCAGAATCTAACAGGTAAAATTCCATGGACCAGGTAACAACGGAGGTCAGGTCAGTTACGCATCATAATTGTCTTTCCTGGCTTAGAATTAATCTATGAAAGTGCCAAAAAAAATTATTCTATAGAACAGTCTCGCATACATGGGATGATCCTTAACATTTGCTGTTTATTGGAAACAAGTAAATAAACAGATATTTAATTTGCCTTCCCAATACTGTGTTGTCAGTGGCTTCCCAATGCTGTATTGTCAGTGATTTCTTGTAGTCTTGAACAATTCTGGAGTGTCTTGCTGCTTGCATATAGAGTTGCAGGAAAGGATAATGTCTAGCCATCTTCAAGTCTTCTAATCTTCAGGTTTGGAAGACTTTTGCTACTCTGGGGAGGGCTAATCTGTGTTAGGAAGAGCTGCTTCATAGCTAAATGGAACAAACGTACCTGAGGTTTGCCAACATGTTTTATAGGTGGTTAAAGAAAAAGGAAAATAACAGGAAGAGAAAAAGAATTGGAACAATGTGGTTTAGATAGTCTTTTCTCACAATTTGGGCTCAGTTGATTTGTTTCTTCTCTGAAAGAGGATGGGGACCACAAGAAGTTGCATTGGCACCACTGGGACTTTAAATAAATCACAGTCTTAACTACTCAGTTCAGCTCATCCACCTTTCTCCGTACAACCTCCCAAATATTTATCTTTTTTTTTTTTAAATCCAAGACTCTTTCAGTTCTTCCCCAGCCCACACCACCATCACTAGAATTACAAGACAGCTTGCTAATGCTGAAATACAGTAGTATAAAGGCTGCTACTGTTCTCTGGATGGGTTTGAGTTGCAGATTTTCCTTGGCAAGTTCTGAGGCAATATTTGGAGGTTGTTGATTCAGAACTGTTAACTGTATTAATCATGTAACAAACATGCGCACAGACTGCCAGGCCTAATAAATCTTACTAGAGTGCAACCTCCCATCATAAACACATTTAGGAACACTTAAGCAATCCCTGAGCCTGGAAGATGATCACTAGTTTCCTATCATATGCTTTAGGTTTGCAGAATCAATCAGTGGTAAATCAAGATGAGCACAAGTTGAACTCTCCAACCCATTTTCCATCCCAAGAGACAAGAGTAAGATAAACGCCTGCAGCCAACTGTCTAGCAATATAGCCTCCCAAGAAGCTGTTTGCACATTGTAATTATAATTATTGTTTAAGCTCTTCTACACACAAGATTAGCATTTTATTGTGCTAAATTCTGTATAAGTTTTGTAATTCACAACAGGCCATTGCTGTCCTGAGAAAATCCTAGTGTCTGTAGCGAAGAAAGAATTGCATTATTCAGTAATTAGAGTAGGAACCAAAACATAACCAAATTAAATAATTTGCATAAGATTAATAAAGATGGTAATGGACTCAAGAATTAACTTTTTTTTTGGTTTGGTTTGTTTTTTTTCTGTCAAGTTCATTGATAACACCATTTAAGGCAGCAGTATACAACACACCTGTGAAAACATGAGCTCAATGGAGAGATAAAAAGACATAAGAAAGTTGTCAAGTTTCTCAGAGTTTGAGGCCTAAGTGGAATTAGATCATTTAACAAGACCTCCTCATCCTCCCACAGTGTTATATTTCATCCAAACATCCTTTTCATGGACAATACTTTTATGAATACACACTACTTCAGTTCTCACTACAATCCTAAAATGAAAATGATGGTGGGCACCAAGACATCCCTAACACCTGAAGCTGTGAGTTGCCGGGGAGTCAGATGAGTTATGAAAGGCCAGGTGGGCCTACCTTAATTGGAAACTGACCTGCACCAAGTGCTTTCCAGTTCTGACTAGAGGAGCAACTTCCTTCTGTGGAATTTTTTTCTTGCTCCCAGACACATTCCTCCCACTCTCCCAAGTAATAATGAACAAATGCCTTTGAATATAAAACCAAATCATGCTGAGAATGTGTCTTTATTTAGAAGCAGCTCAATTAAGAAGTGCCCATCTGCTCTTCAGCAAGTACCAGCACGACTGTCATGCATCTCAGACAAAATCACAGACATCTGGATTAAGACCACGAGAGTTCTGCTCTTCGAAGCAGACAGACTACTTTTCCAATATTTAAAGGATGGCTACAAAGAAGATGGAGGCTCCCTTTTCACAAGGGGTCACATGGAAAAGATGAGGGGTAATGGATACAAGCTACTCCTGGGGAGATTCCAACTGGACACAAGAAAAATCTTTCACAGTGAGAGCAACCAGCCATTAGAACAATCTGCTCAGGGAAGTGGTGACTCCCCAATGTTGGACACTTAAAATTCAGCTGGACAGAGTGCTGGGCCATCTAGTCTAGGTCATGTTTTGCCAAGAAAGGTTGTACCAGTTGATCCTTGAGGTCATTTCCAGCCTAGTATTCTATTATTATATGATTCTATGAACTCTTTCCATGAGATACCGGTCATTGCTCCTTTCCAGCTAACAGTGAAAAACATCAATGGCGAGAAATATTTTAGTTAAATGCTTGGAGCTAGAAGAGGTGAACCTGGGGAAAAATCTTTTCCAGGACTCAAAATTAAACTAACCCCTTTGTGGTCATCCTGCCATGTAAAAGCTGAAGAATAGATGCTATACAGAGAAAGACTGTGTCAGCAGTTGCATTTCAAAACTGCAAATATTAATGCATAAGTACAAAAATACTCTCTAGACCTCTAGACCTGATTATGTTTGCCTATTCCATTTTCTGTTACTCAGATTTCTCTATCCTGAGCACAAGATTCACTTAAATGCTTGTACCAAACTGTAAAATTAGGACAAACTTCAACATAACAGGAACATGAAATAGCTTAATCTAAAAGTTCAGACTTGATTCCTCAGCTTATATTATCCCTGCTAGTTAAGATAAAAACATGGTACTCACAAAGGATGAAGTCTGCTTTTCATCACTGTGTAGATAAAATGGATATGTCCAGAACATGAATTTGCATTGATAACGTTATATAGGATCAACAGCTGTTATATTAGTATACCACCCACTGGTAGCATGTTGTTGGAAGAAAGAATTCATTAGTATCTTTTATTCCTTGATTTTTATTTCTTCCCCATGTACACTGGATTTTTTATGGCATGTAAACATAACAACTCTGAAGACTTGAAAGAACAAACAGGGAAAGCTCAAAGACACCTAACAAATACATGTCAGATCCAGAGAAACAACCCAAATCCTTGTATCCACCTCAATCCTCAGAATTTGGCCTTCATCTAATTTAAAGCATCAGCTACAGACTTTTCATCACAAGATGGAATAAGTGGGACATAAGATTTCAGTTTCTGTGATCCCTGCATCTGTGCTCAATATCTTACTTTAATATGTCTGTGAATCTGAAGAGGTCTTTGTATTCAGCTAAAATAAACTGACATCTTTGTACCAACAAGGGAAAAATAGCATGAATGTAACAAGAGAATAAAACGTGTTCTGTGTCCTTGGCTGAGCCTGTTCTTCTGCTGGTCAGACAGGTGTTGACTTTGCACAGTTTAAAGCTTTTTCTACAAGTCTATCTCTCTTTACTTTTCCTCCTTTTTTCTCCTTTTTCCCACAGAGCACTTAATAGCTAAAACTAGTGAAAATACCAATTTAGCAGTTATTGCAAGTGTTCTTCTAAGCATCAAATCATTGTTCTCACTGGCTCACAAAGGTAAGTCCGATCCCCTTCAAGATGTGTCCAATACCAGACATTCGCCTGCTGGCAATCAGACAGAACTTTTGCTTTGCCGGCAACTCACACTTAGAGTTGTGGTTATACTAAACTTAATTTCATCAGCCGTCATAGATAAAAGCTTAAATGCAGTCACATTTCTCCTTCTGGTCAAAAATGAGCCCAGCTATGCAAAAAAGCCAGTGTAAGTAATATGGTCTTTAGCTAAACCAAAGTGACATCAGCTGTGATATTAAGTACTGGAGGGTTGATGAGGTTTTGCTTTGTTTTGTTTTATTTTTTTTTTCATACCTAACGGCCTATAAGATCTTGAGCCATTTATCACTGTATTTTTCCCAGGGTCCTTGTTATAGAGCTGTCAGTTTAAACAGCAAGGTGTCCCCTGACTGTCTTCCCTGGAAAGCTCTGCTAAGGTCTGTTTCCCATAAAACAGAGAACACACCTTCTCCCACTCTGCTTTTTTTTTTTATTATTTAATTTTTTTTTAATATATAAACCAGTCCATTCATCTATTCATCTTGCCAAAACCAGAGTCGCTTCTTGGCTAAAGGCCGAAACTGCTTTCTGTTGTCACATGAAACAGGGCAAGTCAGAGAGGAGGTAATGGGTGCATTTAGGGTGGGGTTGTAAAGAAAAAAAGCAAGAGTGAAGTGCACCTCCATAGTAGTCAAGAGGAACATGGATTAATTCACTGTAGCAGACTGCGGTACAAACTCAGCAGAACTTCAAAGGAAATGAGCCATAATTCAGGAGAAGTAAAAACAAGCAGCCACTCTTCTCAAATCCGTCTCTCTTCTTTTTTTTTCCTTTTTTTCCTAAAATTCCGTTGTAGTCAGAGAAATCACGGCAGCCAAATACAGGGGGTTTTAATCTATTAATTTTATTTAATCATGCCTTTTGGGAGGAAAAACGCTGTGCTTTTGAAAGACGAACAAGCAGAAGGCTTGAAAGATGAACTCAGCAGGAGGCTCCCATGAGGGATTCCCACCTCACAACATCTCACAGTGGGACCAGTGCCACAGCCTTTTTCTTCTTCATGAGCCCACATGACTGGTGCAATCAGGGGTCTTTAAGGTTGATACCATAAAGCAGCAGAGAGCCTCTAATTCAGGTCATGCATTTCCTGACAAGGGTTAGCCTTATCTAGTTTAGGAGTTTTAAAGTGAGTTAAATAAGTCTGAGCCACCTACTGCAAACGTTCTTTAAAGTCAATGAAGGGAAACAAATGAGCGCAATTTCACTATAAATTCAACGAGCTGCTCTCTGAAAGTGCCTTTATCTTTCCAATAGTTTCAACTAGGATTCTAGGAATCTGGCTATGGTTTAGACATCTAAATGTCAAAAGTCCAAAATTCAGCTAAGTGAATCCGACCCAGAAGAAGCTACTCAGGTGTTGAAGAGTTAATCACAAGGACTCCCTCTCAAAGATCTTTCTGTTTTCTGTTGGTTTGCATTTAGCATTAAAAATACAAGGAGGCCAGAAAACAGAACCAGGCAGCAAATAGCGCATTGATATGTGTAAACATATTTACAAAAACACAGAACCAATTAGGTTGAAAAAGACCTTGAAGATTATAAAGTCCAACTGTTATGTTAACCTAGCACTGCCAAGTCCACCACCAAATCATGTCCTGAAGCACCACATCTTCACATCCTTTAAATATCTCCAGGGATGGTGACTCCAACATTTCCCTGGGCAACCTGTTCCAATGCTTGACAACTCTTTCAGTGAACCCTTAGCGTCTTTGTTGATCTGTTGGGTTCTGCTTGCTTGTGAAATAAACTCAGGCTGATCTTACAGAGGGTTTCTACCATATTCTGAGGGAATAGCTGTCCTTCTAGTACAGAGCATGCTTCTCTCTGAAGATATACCAGAATATGTCCACAAAGGAGAAGAGAGGAAGACAAAGTGATTGTATGCCTTTGCTACATTCAATTTCCCCTGTGGGAAGTGATTATTGCCAGGTGGATGCTGAGCTATGTTACCCAGCAGATTGACTATACTGATGTTATTCCCAAAAGAAAATAACCCAAACCAGTTTGGTTTAGAAACTCTGAAAGCTCTAACATCAGATATCTATTAAACCACTCAAGGTATAACACTTTTTTGTTTTGAAGAGATGATGAATTATTATATTTGTTCATATTTTGTTTGCACCACTAACAGAAATATATAAATATTATAGTCACAAAATTCACTGAGTTTCTTGATGACATGTATATGCCCACTTGCCTTATTAAGGCTAAGTGTGGAAATAACAGGCCCTTGGCCAAGTGTTTTCTTTGGTAGTTTATTATGAAGGACTGCTCTGTTTTATTTTTCTTTCCCAGCAATTAACCTAACCACAACACCTGTAAGTAAAAGCATCCTTGATTCTCCCAGGTCTTGATCCTCCTCATAGTTCTCATCAGCTTGGATCGTCTCATTATCATGCTCTGCTCAGCAAAGCAGTTGATTTTTTTCCCACGTACTTGCTTTCCTTCAGCAAGCCATAAAGAATTAGTCTGCAGGAGCACCATAGAATCAAAGGGTATCTGTGGCTGTGGGCCACTTCAGAACCATCACATGCACCATGAGGACTGAAAATGGGATCATATTTAGGAGTGAAATATGAACACATTAAAACAGGTGAGCATAGAAAACATCCAGATGGCATTATTTTTAAATAAGAAGCAACAAATTTGTGACCTTTTTGTGACATATGTTTAAAAAGCTTTGATTTAAGGCTGGCTTGGAAGCACAAAGGAAAGCTGGTGACTTCATATTTCTATCATCAGCCAGATTGCTCTGCATCAGGGCTGTAGTTCAATCATTAAAGCATCTAAGAAGGATAAGAATATGGATATAGCTGTTAATTGCAGAATGAATGTGATGTAATAAACAGCGGCAAGATAAATGAAAATTCATTGGCTGGATCATTCAATATCATGTTGGAGCAACTTTGAGTAACTTTGTCTAGTGGAAGGTGCTCCTGCCCATGGCAGGGGGGTGGAATTAGATGATCTTTAAGGTCCTTTCCAACCCAAATCGTTGTAGGATTCTATTAACAGACAAGACACATTTAAGAGTGACAGGCAGATAAAATTGTACAAAACCATTATTCTTTTAAGCAACAAAAATAATTCTGATTGTGTCTGTTAAAAAAGATTCCATTCAGACTGCAATAAATGCATAAAAGACTGATGAGGGAAGTTTATGGGCTATTACAGATGAGGAAAATACAATACATATTTTTGATTAGTCTACAAGTACCTGAGAGATGTAATTAGTAAGGCAGAAGTATATGTACACTAAAAGATACTGGTGGTAAAAACATACAAAAAATTAATAGAGCATAACAAAATTGAGGTCAGAAATTAGAAGATTTGCAAACATGAGAAGAGCAATATTTTGTAAAGATTCTCTAATGGTAATAGAGGTGGCAAGAGTCCTTAATGATCTTAAATGAAACTTGATAAATGCAGAAAGGAATTGAAAGATTAAGTTGCTTGATATAGTTCATAATTGCATATAATGCCCCCAGATACCCTTTTTCAGTCTCTTGTGGTCATTGAGTCTGATGTCCTGATTAGCATAAAGCATGGAGCCTTACAGTCAGTAAGCTCCTTGAGATGCTCAGTGAGATAACATGTAAAAAACCTCCAATCTCCTCTGTAAAATTACAAGACCAAACTAATTTCACCACTTGGTTTAAAAGGGCCTCTGACTGACTAGAGTTGAGTTTGAATGAGTGCGAAGTTGCATCATAGGATCCCTGGCCACCGTCTTATCTGTAATGTGAGCTCAGACCTGTTCTGCTACCAGGCAACTGTAGCATCACCTCAAGCGAAATTCTATTTTGAGATTGGCTTAGATTTTTCCCATACTGTCAATCAAATAAGGAATTTCCTATTTTCTATGTGCATGCTTCACCCCTTTCCTAAAGCTAAACACTTCCCAGACTGCTCTCTGGAATCAGAATTGCCAAACCTTGACACCATTGAAGCTATAATGGGCTGGTGGCCAATCAGAAAAGACTTACAGATGAAAAACAAATCAGCAGTTTTTTGGTATCTTATACTGCCAGACTAACATGGAATAGAGACCAATGTCCAAATCAAACTTCAGCATGGAGAAAGAGAAGTTTCCTAAAGAGTTAGTCAGAGGTGTTCAGTCTGGATTGGTTTGCACATCTAAGTAAGGATTTCAGGAGTTGGGTCCTGGACTGAGGTTTTCCTGGTGTAGGCGGAAACTTCGGGTGGAATCAATTGATAATACTCTGCCTTAATTGTATCTTTCTAATAGATGTCAGGTTTTCCAGATAGATAGGCTTTTGTTAGCAGAACAAGACAACTCCAACAGATTTGGGTATCCTGTTGTCAGGATGCAACAAGGGCCAGCTGCTCCCTATGGGAAATTAAAACCAAGCATGATAGTAAGGGCAGCAGAAGCAGTAACCTCACCAGCAGGAATCTCCAGGCAAGTCCATATGACAAGACAGGTCTATGGTCAGACTTACTGGAATTATTCTTTTTTATTAATGTGTTGTGTTTTGGTTGCTGTTATATTTCATTATTTTTACCTAACAACTTAGCTTGCACACAGAAGTGACCATATGAAGGTGAACAGAAAATTCTCCTGATAGAACCACAGAAACAAAATAAAAATCCTTGGACCTCTGTTAAGGCAACACAACATCATCCACCTTTTCCCCATTTAACTTGTTTTCACTTATTACTGTAAGAGGAAGTATTTCCAGAAACTGACTCTTCTTATTAGGAAGTTTTTCTTAACTTAGTGCATACATTAATTTATGACCAGTTTAGGCTAATTTATGACTATGCTTTTCTCTTCAATGTTCTAATTTACTCATGAAAAAACCCCAGACTGCATCTCTGCAGCACCAGTAGATTACACAAGACAAAAATTCTTGTGCCGTTCCAGACATTTGTCTTTCAATTTCCAGGGAGTCCTATTAGTCCTTTTTGTACTCCATTGCTAGTATGAATTCACCTTTCCTTGCAGAAATCCCTTAGGCTCACAACATGTCCCAGCAAGAAGGTTTTTCCCATACCTAATGTGCAAGGAACTGAGGGCTTGAACTTCTGGCCTCGAAATGGGAACTTGTGCTCTGTATGTCCAGTTTCTCCTAAAGAGCCAGCATGTGTAGTGTGCCTATGTGGAAAGGGAGAACCAAAAGTAGTGTTGTCTCATGGAGAAGAAGTTTTCCAGCAATAAGTGGAATAACGATCCCACTATTCAGACACACCTTAGAAATATATTGAATAGAGTTGACAGGCACAACTTGGAAGTTTATAAATATATTTTTCATCAAGAGATTAAAAACGGAAAAAGCTTGGGTTACAAACACCAGCAGAAAATCCATTTCCTACCATGTGATGTTGGCAGGCACTGCCAAGGCCAGGATGTGTTTTACCTTTGTAAACAGTACACCAGTCCCATTTGGGTCTGTCCTGGAGCTATCACTGTGTCCCAAACACTCCCTGACATGCTCTTTGAACCCACGGCACAAGGTTTACACTGCAGATTAGGTTTGCTTAACATTAACTGCCTTCCCCACCCAAAAATCTGACGTCTTCTTTGATCTAGGAAATGAGAGGTTGGAGGACAATAATGCACTTGGGCATGGGAAAAGATCCCTATCCTGACAACCAGGGGCACTGGTGGGGTGCTGCTGTCAGTGCCCCGACAGTGTGGCTTCTTTTGAAACCTACAGGAATAAGGTGCTGGGCATTTTTGAGAAGTCAGCTTACTTGTCATTAGTTTTGATATTGCTGCAAGAAAGGGCTTTACAGGATGTTTATGACCTCATCACTTATCCTGAAGCTTGTCGGCTCTTTGTAATTTCTGTGAATGTTGAAAGGAAACTGGGAAAGACCTAGTTGTTCTTCCTCAGAGCATAGTGAAAGTGCTGACTCATCAGTTTGTTCTGTCTTGGAATATTTTCTGGGAGAAATAATCTTATGTTTTATAACTTTATGGTTACAGTCCATTTCTATTCAGCAAGCTTTCAAGTAGTTCTGGAATGATACAGCCCATCCATATCGGCTGCACTTTGTGCTGTGATTCACCAAGAATCATATTGCTGCCAGAATAAAAAGCAACCAGAGAGGGCCGGGCTAAAACGTGGTCACCCTTAATCAAGTTACTTGACTGTTATGAGAAGTGGAAAATAATTAGTGCTTGTTGGTATTCTGTGTGGTTTTTCGGGTAAATGGAAGATAAGTTGCATATCCAGGAATCCTATATGGACTGGAAACAAGGGAATACTTAAAAGCTGTAATAAAAATCCTCCTCTCTTTACCTCCTAGACAGAGAAAGCATCCAAGAAACACACCTACCTTCACAGAATTCTTCCAGACTTAGACCCTTTGAGAATACTGTGCTCTCATGAGATACCAAGGGGATCTTTCTATTGCTGAAGAGTGGGAAACATTAGAATGAATTTCCTGGAAAGGATGTGGGGTTTCCATCAGTGGATGTCTTTATGAGAAAGTGAGATAAACATCTGTCATTACTCATATAGGCATACTTGAACCAGGCTTTCCCTTCTAAACACAGTGATTCAATCAACCTCACTTGAATTCTGTGCAGAATTTAAGTGAGTCCTAGTGCACCAGTTCCTGAGGATACTTCATGATCACTTAATGGTCAAAACATCATGTCCTTTTACGACACTGTAATCTCATTCTGACAGCAAAACACCTGGAGAACAAGGAAAGCCCAGGCAGTGAGAGGATCCATGTCACAGGTAGGCTTCTCTTCACCTGAACCATGTAGCAATTGTCAAGACAGGTACCATTAGGATGAAAACACCGTTTTCGGGGTGATACTGGAAACCCTGACCATGGTCCTTGCAGACATAAAATTCCCAAAGACATCCTAATTTGTGAACAGCACAGCTTGCCAACTTTGTATGTCATGATTCATGTTCAAACATCAATTTCAGCAACTGCCAGCATGCTTTTTTGCTGTCAGAGTGAAATCATGATGCTGCACCTCATATTTTAACTTTGAAAGGACACTGAGAGAAACATAAGAAGTGTGATTTTTTCAGTGCTGTTGCTTCACAATGATATTTATGCTAAGGAAACGACAAGAATCTCCATAAAGGAAATAGGATCTACTGTATTTGGTTTTTGCTAAAGTAGTACACTTGCTTCAAATATGATGATTGTGATGTTTAATATAATTTAATCTGAGAAACACTTGAAGTCAATCATATGTTCGAGCAGAGTGAAAGAGTGCATAGGAGGTCCTGTGTTTTTTCAGCACTGCAGTCAAGTGATGTGTATTGTCTTCATTTAAACATCAAGCCTGGAGGGAAGGACAGTTTGACCATGTTTGTTCTTCATTAACATATCCAACGTCCTAACTTGTATATAGCAGTATAACTGGAGGAGGTTGTCGTCCCATTGCAGACATGACGCTACAAAGGCTGAAAGAAAATTAAACAAACCTTTTTTTCAGTTTTCAACTTGTGACCATCAAAAAATGATGCTAGCCCAAGTAAAGATATCTTTTAACACAACACCTCTTATCACAGTTATTTGTTTTGAACATAACTCAATACTCACCATCAGCTAAGCAGTGTTTTCTAAAGTACCTTCTTCAAAAAACGTCTGTGGAGCATGGTTGAAATGTTTCCACTCAAACAGCTTTCTGATAGAATATTAAGATTCTTGGCAAAAGAACTTTTTCATTCTTCCAAAAAGTGTTTGCTTTCCATGGCATATTTCAATATGCGCAGTAAAAGGAAATGCCTAAAGCCCACAAATGTTTCCAAGGATAAAGCACAGTAGGGCCTTGAGGGAATTGTGTTTTTGGTACCTCAAGTCCCCCTTCCTTGATCTGGGCCAAACTTTTCAGTTAGACTACAACTCCCATGATGCCGCAGTGCCAAGTGTTCTCATGATGTTCTCAAGAAGGTGAAACAATGAGATATTTGCTGTCCAGGAAAGTGAGTGGGTACAAAAACTATTGGTATTACAATCCAATGAGAAACTGCTGCATGTTTTCTAAACATGTGTTTTAAGTCTTTAGCCAAAAGCTTTCATTTTTCAGCTGAATGAGTCTTTACCAAAAATCAGTGTTTTCTGTGGAAAAATCATCATCATATTCTAACCTTCTTGGTTTTGAACTACAAAAGCAAAATGAATCTCAAAGGAGCTATACCCAAAGGACTGGACTTTCAGCTGGTGTCAATTAACATTACGAGCACTTGTTACAAGGAGAGCAATGCTAACTTAGAGAAGCTAAAGATTAAGCCAAAGTTTTGTAAAGTACTGTGTGTTCTCCAGACAAAAAAGTAATACAGATTTTCTGTTTAAATCCTGGCTCAGGCAGAAAATGTGGAACAATACACTGTTCTTCTTAAAAGAGGGTTTTTTTTAAATATTCAGGTTTTTTCATCATTCACATTCTCCTGTGCTAGCTTTAATAGATTTAATTTTTTAGAGTTGTTTGATTATGATTAAGGTAATCTATAATTAGGAAAGAAACTGAGAATTTTGTTTTTACATTCATGTTTGCACAGTCTTGGTTTTATGTTTAATTTAGTACCATAATGCTCCTTCTTGTTTTCTGTACTCATTTTCATCTACTGCTTTCTGCATTTTTATAGTGCATATGCAATTTCTGCCATGCTGGCCATAATACTAGACTGAAAACATTTTTAAAGGTAGTGTATTGATCTTTCAATGCTTCTCTTACAGCACTCCTTGTCTTGAAGTTATACAGACAACTTGATGACATATAGTTTTCTGATGTAATAGTTATCATGCTACTCAACACAGTGTGGTTTATTTGACCAAAGACATACTGTCTGTCTTGTGTTTATCTACATCTAAACACGTCAAACCAGCCTTCCTTTCTAGTTAAAGAGAGAAATGTTTTTTTCTGGGTGTGATTCAGCTGACTTCTTTTGAACGTCTCCTTTAAAATGAGAAATTCTGCAACTTAAATCCTTTCACAGTGTTAATTATATCTCCATGGAAAAAAAGGGAGACAAGGGTGACCAGATCAGATGGAAGTGTTAGAGGAAGATGAATCCCAGCTGTAATCTACCCCAGCAGAGCAGAACAACATGGACTAGTGGAAAGTGTCCTTGGCCATGGTAGGGGTCTAGAGCTTAATG
The DNA here is from genome assembly GCA_026283785.1 of Coracopsis vasa. Classification (NCBI taxonomy): domain Eukaryota; kingdom Metazoa; phylum Chordata; class Aves; order Psittaciformes; family Psittacidae; genus Coracopsis; species Coracopsis vasa. Next base: position 21,324 of record JANHGB010089124.1, read on the forward strand.
ATCTTTAAGGTCACTTCCAACCCAAACCATTCTATGATTCATTCTAGGATTCTAATGTTTTAGAGACATGCAGCAGACATGCAGCAGTCCTCTGTCCTTATCCGTGCATGAGCTGGATGTTCCTTCAGGTGCAAGTATTGCCAGTGGTGTAAAAAGTGTTATTTTTGTGATATTGCAAGACATTTGTGCTATGCATGTGGATAAGCATGTGCATTCCTGGTGCAGGACTGGCCTTTTCTTTGTTATGGAGCCAGGGGTGCTTCAGGCCCAGTGGTAGATGCATTTTTGGACATGTGCTGGACAAGCCAGATAAAGAAGTGCCAGAGATCCAGTCAGAACTGCAGGAATTGTTCTAGCAGGCCAAATTCATCCCACAGGACACAATGCCTACATGAACACTATCTCTCTTTCTCTTACAGTGTATACCTCCTGCTTAGGCAAGCCATATCCACACCCTCTTCCAGGCTTCCTAATCAGGGTTAGAGAAACAGTCCACATTATTCTTGGTCACCTCAGGGCCATTTTTGATCAGATATCATGATGAGAACAGGGATGATGTAACTACCCCCACAAAACCAAAATAATAATAGTGATGATAATAATTTATTATTATTTCTCTTTGTTAGTTCACCCATTTTAGAGAGTTGATTTAGCTGAAAAGGGACATGTTTCCAATTAAACAAAATGGGATTTAAAATGAAAAGGCATTGACCTTAAAATTAGACCAGGAGTTTTCATCTCAGAAGTCCGTTGTTCCTGGCAATAATGGCAATGTATCATGAGTAAGTTGATTTTAAAATTTAAACTATTTAGAACAGCCATACCAAACATATTTTTACACACTTACATTTGCCTATAGAAACTGCAGTACACTTGCTTTTACCTGTAGCAGTAACGGTTTTCCACATCTGGAGATCAGTAGCTTTAGAATGAAGGAAGAAAAAAAGCCACATTTGAGCACATATGGTATTTTATGCTGAAACTTCTCACCAAATCACTGGATTTAAGATACAGTTTCTGTTAGCTGATACACTGCTGTTAGTCACACCTTCATGGACATCCATACAGAGCTATAACCCATGCATTGTGTTTCCAGTGTTATTTCCTTCTCCTTTTGAATTAAACATTTTAAATTAAACCATTGGATTAATTGACCAGTTAAAACATAGACTTAAAATTAAGTCCATTTCTGGACTTACTTTTCTTTGCCTGTGATCAGGTTCCCTCAGCAGCAGGCTATACTACCTTCCAAGAGTTTGAGCTAGTTGCGGACTGCTTTCCAGCACGAAAAGCACCTTCCTAACAGTTATTATAAATCCACTCTTTTTTTGAAAGGTGAATGGCAGCTGCAATTGGCCAGCATGTAAGATCAAGTGTTAGAGGTTGCAGCCACTGTTCAGGGAAAACACTTAAGCATGTGCTTGACTGGAATCATGGGTGTGGAAATGCAGCAGTACTGTGCAGTTAACACATCCCAGCTGGTTCCAGCTTTGCTTGAGCTGGTGAATGACAGGCACAGGAAGATGGATGAACAAGTGGGTGAGTAGGTGGGAGAGAATAAGTTGTTTCTCCCATGGCTATTGAGTAGAAAGGGAGAAGTTATTCTAGGTTTTGCCTTTTGTTTTGTTTTTGGTCTTGTTGGGGTTATTTTAGTTTTCAGCAAATAATACACATGCCACAGCAAAGGATTTAGTCTTAGAGCCTAAATGAAACCACGTAGCAGTTTACAGTATGTTTAAATCCCAATAACATCAGAGTGGCATTGATTTGTACTGCAGAGTGTCACTGACCAGGGGTATAAATGATAGCGTAACAGTGCCATGTCCATTGTTTGAGAAGCTTAGAGCTGCCAAGTCTACATTGAGTATGAGACTCAATTTTTCTGACTTCATACAATTTACTTCCTCCATTCCTGGAAGATGAGCTGGGAGATCCCAGGTCTATGCAAGACCGCCAGGCCCTGCTAAAGGAGCTTTACCCAGAATAAAAGACCCTGCTAAGAGATGTTTGGCAACTGTAAACTTTCACCATGAATGCTTCCATGTATGCCCTGCAATCTTCAACTTGACCTCTTATCCACGTTCTAGTGTGGCACTATTTCACGTCATGGGCAACAGAATCAGTTTTCCTGCAGAAAAAAATTGCAAATATGCATTTCACAGGCATTTCTTAGACTCTGATTTCTAAAATAAAATTACACTGATCACAAAAGTCATATTTTCAGTGTTTATTGTACATTAATTTTGCTTTAATTTTCAGTAATTGCTGTGTATACAGAGCTTTGTAACATTGCCTTTTCCGATACCAGCTGGCTGAAGATGTTGGCAAGGAGGTTATCAACCCAGATACAATTTATTATTATTGCCTTCTCCCTTTGTCCAAACATTTTTCTAACTAACTTGTTAAGCTTTCTGTGATCGATAGCTTCAGACGATTTTTCTTTTGCCAAGTGCTGAGCTACAAATGTCTTTGCTTAATCAAGAAAATATCCGTAGGGGCTAGGCTTTAATACGGAGTAGTATCTCCAGGTCTTTTGATTAAAAATGTGAAAAAAAAATAATTGGTGAGAAGCCACCAACTAATAGAAAATTCAGTCTCCAGTTGCAGTAGTTTTACTACATAAAATATTATGTATGATGATACAGTGCATTTCTCCAGGTTGATTTGAATCAGATTGTTTTTTTTTCCCTGAAGCCTGCAGTCAGAGAAATGCTAGACATCCCTTTTGCATACTGGACCAGCTGCATGGCTCTTTGAAAAACTAATCAAGCAAAGGCGTTAGGAAGTTGACTCTTTAAATCCCATGCCACAGTACTCAGTTTTGCTAACTATGTGTCATGCTTCTTCTAGCATGACCTCACTGCCTTTTGCACCAAAGTTTGCTGGGGTTGTCAACTGAAAGATAAAAGCTGCTTACCAGGAAGCTTGCTGGGAAAAAAAGGGTAGCACATGAAATTGCTCTTCTTCCCATTGCAAAATAAAACCAAGGAATAAAAGAATACCACTGAATAAACCTTCTGGAGAAGGGCCTCATGAAGATCTTCATACAGGAGCAAGTTTTCAGGGTTGCAGCAGGGCTAGGACAGCTGAGTTTCCTGATATATACTTGAGAAAAACAGCCTCTCTTACTTAGCAGTTCTGAAAAAGAATAAATACACATTTTTATAAAGAGATGAATCACACTCCAGATTGGCTTGACTGGATTGTTTCAGTATCCAGATATAAAGATAAAGCAGAGGTTCAGGTGTAACTACATCTTCATTGCAGATCATTTTCATCAGACGAATCCCATGTGATTTTCCTAAAAGAAACCTCCGTTTGAGAGGGAGCTGGGTGTTTCCATGGGGTCATCCTTCCTGAGAAAGTGATATCTTCAGCAAAGCATTGTGCTCAGTGTGAAACACAGTCTTGGTTTTAGGTGGTATTTAGTTTGAACTGACATGCTGGTTAAGCATCCATGTGAGTTCAATTGGAAAGATGCCTGGGAAACACTCAATAGTCAAATCAGAGTCTTACCCTGTAAAATTAATACCTCTTAATTTCCTTGGATTAGTTGAGAAAAGGTTTCTGAACTCATGTAATAATGATTATTTGGGTCACACTTCTTCACTAAAGCTGTGTCATTTATTAAGCAGCTGAAATTGTCTTTTTTTTTTAATAAAAACATCTATTAAAATCAGAGATATCTAATTCATAGTTTTCAACTTTCTTGAAAATCCTAGTGTTAATGCAGACGAAATACACTTTGATTCAAGGCCAAGGAAACAGAGGTGGATCAGGATTACAGACAGGGCTATAAATCAAGTGGATTCTGAAATCCTTGTTTGGCACATCAGCACTATCAGGCTAGCAGTGGCCAAAGTGGTCAGGAGGTAAAGCAAGCCCTTTTTCACAGTCCTCTGTAAAAAACTGAATAACTGGTTGCTTCCAGATGTTCTGAAAGTAAAAAGAGGAATGCAGTGAAACAGTGCTAGGCCACATCACAGAGGAGAAATACAGCAAAGACTTAAACATGATTTTCTGAGGAAGTTTACAAAGTCAATTGCTGAAAGCGGGAGGGTGTGGTGGGGAGAAGTAACTCTATACTGTCTGAGTTTCTTCTGCTTTTTCCTTCTGTACTTACTTTAGCATCCTGTGTTGGAGAAAGGGACCTGGCTTGGGATGCTTTGATAGATACAGCCAGGTTTTTTTTTGCTTGTATTCTGCTGTTACATCTGCTGTTACAGGGGAAAACACTGTCTTACAAAACATGTGTAGTCCTCAAAGCAATCTGACATCGGTTATAGGAGCCCACAGAAGATGCAAGCAAAACCAGTAGAAATTATTATAATAAGATCAAGATTCTAAGACTCGTCTGTATGAAAACTCAGTTATGTGCTCTGCTTTGAAAACCTCAGGCATACTCCATGTGCTCACAACAGAGGAAATAAAGCAAATGATGGAATATAAAATGATACAGAAAGTATTAAAACTTACTTTAAGTCTTATTCAGTTTTAAATGGAAAACACGGAGTCAGTATTGCTGAAATTAGTTCATGCTTTTTAAATTTTCTCTTTTTCTTTCTTCTCTGAATTATTCTGCTTTCAAACATTTTGAGAAATCTTTCTCTAGGCTCTCTGTGTAGTTAGTTACAGGGAAAACTAATGGGAAACATCAAAATGGACAATAATGTCAACTTTCCTCCAACAGTGTAAATAAGTTCTATGATTGCATATTTCAGGTAAGGATCTTGCTCAATTTATTTGAAGTCTTACCCAAGTTATTTGACGTCTGGAAGGACAGCCTTTAATGTTTCTTTCCTGCTAGCTTTTTCTTGGGAAATTTTATTTTATGGAAGTGGTAGGGGATTAGAAAACTTTTTCTAGTAAAAGGTTATAGCCCAAAATATTAAAAAAAAAATCCCTCATGATGATTTCAATGAGATTTTTTTTTAATTTCTTTTATAAACAAACTAAACAAACCTCTAAGATTAGATCTTAATATGGTTAAAAGATTGCTAGATAGCATTCTGAATCTCTTAGGACCTTTATGAAATAAAACAAAAAGGCATAGAACTATTTTAAAGCATCTCTTAAAATGAGCTAAGAAAGATAACATCCAGAAAACGAGGGCATTGAAATCCAAATTACGTTTATGACCAGTAAAAAATCTTAGATTATAATTAATCCATCAGAACATCTGGGACATTAGTTAATTTGCTAGGATTCTGTCACATTATTCCTGCACGAACTGGCCCAATACAAATGAGCATCTAAAATTAAACTGAGAACTTCTGAGTTCATACGAGTAGCAAGGTACATTACACCCATTAAGATATTGGAAGGGAAAAGATTTATGGTGCTGAGTGTCAGTTTTCCAAGCCATTCCTTCCATGTTTTCCAGAAAAAAATTGTCATGTTTCTTCTAGTTACGGGAAAACTTTCCAATTACATGACAGGTGTTTAAACAAATGAGGATAAGAGCAAAGCCAATAGACAAGGTACACGGCAAACCTTTCCCTCCACCTTTCCCTCCTAGGGCTTCTCAAAAATGTAATGAAAACATGTAAGTATGTTATCCGAAATCCCCTTAGTGGTTTAGTAAGTTCTGAGGTCATTCAATGCTTCAGCTAGTAACCCAAGGTGACCTCATAACCAAGTGCATGACTGTATTGCTGTTAAATTGATTAATAGTGGTGTAATCAAAAGACTCCAGTTCTCCTGCCAGTAACAAAGGCCTAGGAACCATGGGTTAATTTTCCAAGTAATTTTCTTTGCATAAGTTTGTTAACTCCCTGGGTTCCTGGAGACAGGTTTCTGTGTAAGACAGGACATGAGGAACAGGAGCCTGATGGATCTATACACTTTCAACTGTCTGGAAAGGATCCTTTTTGTTGGAGATGTGGAATAAATTTTACAAGACATCCTGGACTGTGTAACTAAGTCTCTCAGACTGGTTTCCTGATTCTCACAAATAGCTGGAAAAAAATGAGGGGTGATTTGCAACCATTATGGTTTTGCTGTTTTCTTTGTTCTCCTCCATTTTTCAATTGCAACAACAACCAAAAAAAAAAAAAAACAAACAAAACCAAAAAGCTAAAGCTATGAAACTTAAAGAACTTGTACAAATTTCAGATGAATATTACAGGCTAGCTAGGTACTCATTCTAAGCAAATTGCTAAGACATTGACCAGTACAAAATTACCCTCACTCTAAAATCACAGTTACCGTACTTTCCAGTTTTCTGTGAAACACAATACTATAAATACTGCAAATCTTCTTCTCAACAGTCTTCTCGTATTTAATATTCATGGAAGATTTAGCATGAAGTGTTGAAGGCATGAAAAGATGGGATTCGTCTTTTCTAATTTTACAATGAAAACCTCTAGGGACAAACGTGTAATCTTGACTCTCCCTTAAACCCAGTGGAGAAAGATCACAGTTTCTATGGCCTGATTCATCAGTCCCATTTTAAACCTCTCACTAGACAAATCATATATGAAATCCGTCACTTCTCCCTTCAACTACAAATGATGATTAACTCAGTTGATTATCTTGGGTGTAGCTGTCTACAAATCATAGAATCATAGAATCAGAATAGTTTGGGGTGGAAAGGACCTTAAAATCATTTAGTTCCAAACCTCCTGCCATGGGCAGGGACACCTCTCACTAAACCACATCACCCAAGCCTCTATCCAGTCCGGCCTTCAACACCACCAGGGATGGAGCATTCACAACTTCGTTGGGCAACCCATTCCAGTGCCTCACCACCCTCACAGTAAAAAACTTCCTCCTTATATCCAACCTAAACTTCTCCTGTTTAAGTTTGAACCCATTACTCCTTGTCCTACCACTACAGTCCCTAATGAAGAGTCCCTCTCTGGCATTCATGTAGGCCCCTTCAGATACTGGAAGGCTGCTATGAGATCTCCACGCAACCTTTTCCTCTCCAGGCTGAACAGTCCAAACTTTCTCAGCCTGCCTTCATACAGGAGGTGCTCCAGTCCCCTGCTTATCCTCGTGGCCCTCCTCTGGACTTGTTCCAACAGCTCAATGTCCTTTTTATGCTGAGAACACCAGAACTGCACACAATACTCCAAGTGAGGTCTCACGAGAGCAGAGTAGAGGGGCAGGATCTCCTCCTTCGACCTGCTGGTCATGCTTCTTTTGATGCAGCCCAGGATACAGTTGGCTTTCCAGGCTGCAAGCACACACTGCTGGCTCATGTTCATTTTCTCATTAACCAACACCCCCAAGTCCTTCTCCGCAGGGCTGCTCTGAATCTCTTCTCTGCCCAACCTGTAGCTGTGCCTGGGATTGCTACAACCCAGGTGTAGCACCTTGCACTTGTGTTTGCTAGTCTGTCTGTCACTGACTCCAGGGCTGTGTTCCATCCATTCAGTTCTGAGTTTTAACTTTCTTGCAACACATTTTATGAAATCCTGTGAACATCATGTGAAATATTGCACCGTGTAACTGAACTTTATCTAAACTTTAGTTCATTAAATCAATAGTAAGCCCTCTGTTTTGCACAAACAATACTGATAGGCATTGACTGACAGCATTGGCTTTATAAAATATTACAACCTAAGGCTTTGTATGGTAAGTTACTTCTTTTTTCCTTCTCATCATCACAGTGGTTGACATTTTGGCTATATCTAGTGGGTGACAGTGACTCAGTCAGTGCAGTACCATGAAGTGTAATAAGAAAGCAAGAAGGCATTGTCTGTGACTGAAAGCCCCTAGGGAGAGTTATGGTGTATTATCAGGTTTGCTGCTGCTAACGTAGGAAAAATTTTACCTTAAGAAGAATAAAATGATACTTCCTAAAATCCCTTAGGTAATGCTCTACAAAAAAACTTAAGTACCTACAAAGGCACTGTAATTGTGATATTTTTCCTGTAAATTTGAGGGATTCATTATCAATGATCCTTGCATACAAAGTTATGGAGGTATATTTTTAGTCTAATAGATATATATTCAGAGCTTGCCAAGGTGAAATAAGAGACTTGCATCCATTCCCCAAGACATGTGCAGCAGCTATTTTTCCTAGACGTAGGAAATTACTTTGACATCTGAAGTTTCAAAATTCCATGTTTTTCAATTAAAATAAAAAGAAGACATTTGTATTAATGTATGTTCTACCTAGAAATATTTGTATAGAAACAACAATTAATATGAATATGTTATTTTTCTGTAATACACATCTCCTAGGATCTTTAAACAAAAGAAAGGTTTGACTTTGAAAAAGATGTATGAAAGAGAAAGGATTAATTAAAATATTCTTGTTATAAGAGTCGTATCATTGTCAATGGCCACAGCAGACCTCTCAAAGGATATATGAAAGAATGCTTTAATGGAATAATATTGATAGAGTAAATATTTTTAATCCTAAAGTATTTTATTGTTTCCAAAAATGCTTACAGAAATAGTTAATACTCTACCTTTAAAAGTAATGGTTTAATTGTCTTTGATTAAAGTTTTATGATGCTCCTATTATAAGAGACTCTTTTCAGTAGCTTCTAAATGACATAGTTTAACACTCATATTGTTATTGCCTGTTTCAGATGCCTGTCTTAACCTGATTTTACTTGCTTACGGTTTCTAGGAAAATTTCATCCTGAATAGCACAGTTTTTTCTCTCAGGCTTAACAAAATGTGTTGTTTAAATATCTATAAATTTTAGGTGCCCATGACAGGTTCTTTAATAAAGCAGTTTCTTCACACACTGTAACCAATGGTTTGACAAAGAATGTTTCTGGTTTGTTTGTGGGTTTTTTTATTTTTTAGTAAATTATCATTATTTTTTTAAACTGCAACTTTAAATGATGTTCTAGTTTTTAAGAAAAGAGGCTTGTTAAAATTTGAAAGTTGAAATTTCAAAAGAATCCTGTATTTCTTGAGACACTTAAGCCTTTCCTGATCACAGTTATAGCAAAAATAAATAGATGCCCTTCTGAAAGCTTCTGAGGGTGCAGTTCATTTACACTTTTCCCCAGAGCATTTGGTCACCTGTCCTCCAGGCAGGAAAGTGGAGGTGGTGCCAGTCTCTGCATCCTCAATATCTATGTTGTTTCAGAAAAGATGGACAGGAAGTAACTGAATGTTACTCCAATGATCACAATGGCCAGAAGGTATTGACCTGTGGGTAGCATGGATGCCAAAGACAGCATCACCAGAATCACAGAATCATTAGGTTTGGAAGGGACTTTTGGAGATCAGATAGTCCAAACCCTCTGCCAAGGCAGGGCCACCTAGAGCAGGTTACACAGGAACCCAAGAGGGTTTTGAATGTCTCCAGAGAGGGAGACTCCACAACATCCCTGGGTAGCCTAGAAACTCAGCTGGAAAGCCAAAGCCTTTAGTCTTGTGCCATATGGAAAGAAGGAATGAGACAAAGAATTTAGAAAGCTTTATGGTTTCTAAAATGGGATCTGAAAGTGGAGAAAAAGTCAGATGAAAATTGGAGTGGGACTGAGAAATAGACCCAGTATTAGCAAAAGTTGAAAGGGAATTCAGATGAATGGATCAACATCACATACTTTGCAAGAAAGAAAATTAATTAAAACTACATACCCACAAATCCTGCAGATGGACAAAATATTTGCCAATTACAAGAATGTTCCAAGTCTTCCTGCAAAAATGGTAGATTTTTTTTTTTTTGGGGGGGAGCGGGGGAAGGTAGGGTGAGGAGAACAATAATTATGTTGAAATAGAAATTGAATGTCACTGAAAAAGTGGCACATTCAGGAAGAAATGTACCATTCCCTTGCAGTTCTGATCAGCTATGCATAATTTTACAGAACTCCACAGTTCGTGTTAATCCAATTTTACTCAGATGATTAACTGAAATGTAGCAAAAGCAGACTATCAGTCACATTTTCTCTGTCTCTCTAAGAAAAGCAGCAGCTGAAGGATAAAAGGACACCAAAAAAGTATGTGTGTGGAGTTAAGAGAATACTAATTCTCAAGGGGGGAGATCAAATGGACGGCAGAGGTTGTGCATACAGATCCAGTTGCAGGCACTGGCCACTGTTCCTAGCAGTGCTGAGTCTCCAGTTGGGGGTATGGTACTATAGGCAGTAGCACCTGCAGAAAAGCTGTCTGATCTGATTCCCACAGGAGTCCTCCTTGGGGTACCTGAGGGCCACAAGAGAATCCAAGGCAGAGACTGGCTGTACTGCTTTGACCTTTATAACGTTTTGTGCTGATACCTGACACTGTCCATTCTGTCTCTGCTCAGCTTCATTCAGGACACAGAAGAGCAATTCAGCTCAGATAGTTACCTTTTGTCCTCTCCAGGTTTATAACAATTTTTAGCTAAATGAGCTCAGGCAAATACATTTTTCTAGAGAACTTTCCAAGGAACATGCAATTCCCTCTTTGCCCTGTAAATACAGTAACTATCAGCATAGTTATACTGATGAAACTAACCCATATTTTTTATAATATTCCATCTCTGCGATTCCCCTGTGTGTTGGATGATGGAAACAGGCTACTTTGCAGCACTGCTGGTGGGCTAGCATCTTGTTTCTTTAAGTAAAATTCCTATGATGTCTCTGGTAAGCTTTTGTCACAGCTGACGGAGGTGGGGGAGCAAGGGAAAAAAACATGCTGCACTTTGCCTAAAGTGCAGAAACATCTGCTTGAGTCATGAGTGGCTTGTTGGCTGAGTTCAGCAGGGGAGAATCTGGCAATTAACCTGAAATGTCACTATATTCAATAAAAATTGTTGTAGGGGCCTTCTGAGGACATAAAGGTAGCTCTGGTGGCTAAAGATTGCTTATGTTTCTGTGTTTTCATTTTTAAAGACTTTACTGCACTCAAATAGTAAACTTCTTTTACTAATAAAGTCTGCTTAGTGACTTTCTCCATAAAAGGTGACCTACTTTGTGGAAAGAGGTATGTCAGCATGGACATGGGAACTTCTAAAAAGATTCATATCCCTAGAAATTCCTGTCTGTGTTAAAAATCAGTTATTAGTAGGCTCTGAGATAATCAAATTTATAGTGCTTGGAGCCAAGTTTGCCCTTTGGATTCAGACTTCATTGGAATAATTTGCATACAGAAACACAGAAGCAAAATTTGCCCTTCTATCCTTTTCAATGACTTCACTTCTTCTCTTCTATCTGTTTGAAAATCCTACAAGAGCTGACCAAGTATAAAAGCCTTCAGAAGAGAGGCTGAGAGAGCTGGGCTTCATCAGCCTGGAGAAGAGAAGGCTAAGGGGAGACTTTAGAGCAGCTTCCAGTACTTAAATGGGGCCTACAAGAAATCTGGAGAGGGACTTTTTACAAGGTAGTGACAGAACAAGGGGGAATGGCTTTAAGCTGAAACAAGGCAGAATTTTATTAGATATTAGGAGGAAATTCTTTACTGTGAAGGTGGTGAAACACTGTTAACAGGTTGCCCAGAGAACTGGTGGATGTCCAGTCCCTGAAAGAGTTCAAGGCCAGCCTGGACGGCATTTGAGCAACCCAGCCTGTTGGAAGGTGTTGCTGCGCAATGCAGGGCGGGGTTGGAACTAAATGACCTTTATGGTCCCTTCCAACCCAAACCATTCTATGATTCATTCTATTATTCTATAAAATATTATTTTCAGGAATCTTTTCTAAACTGAAATCCAATACATATTATGAAGGTCAGGAAATAATGTACAGTTATATATGTGCAACAGAGGTTTCTCAAATTTCAATGTCTCGTTTTTTTTCAACCTGTTGTGTAGCATATCTCAAGTATCTCAGTGTTGCTATCTGTATCTTCCCAGAGGACTGATCCAAAAACCACCTAAAACACTAAAACTGACTTAAAGGATTTTGTGTCAGGCCTTAACAGACTTCCAGATTTCAAATTAGCTTTCTCCAGGGACACCTTATTGTGGCCTTTCAGTTCTTAAAAGGGGCCTATAAGAAAGATGAGGAGAGGCTTTTTAGCAGAGACTGTTGTGACAGGACAAGGGGTGATGGTTTTAAACTAAAAGAGGAGAGATTCAGGCTGAGTGTGAGGAAGAAATTTTGTACAATGAAGGTGGCAAAACACTGGCACAGGTTGCCCAGAGGTGCTGGATGTGCCATCCCTGGCGACATTCAAGGCCAGGCTGGATGTGGTTCTGGGCAACCTGACCTAGTTGAAGGTGGCCCTGCTCATTGCAGGGGGGTTGGACTAGATGACCTTTGAAGGCCCCTTCCAACTCAAACTACTCTATGGTTCTATGATTAAACACTGTTCCTTTTTATATGCTTTGTTTATTTTTTTTTTTACAGACATCTTTGCAAATAAATCTTCTAGACTGGATCTTTCAACTAAGTCACATACAATTCAATCTTTTGATGCAGACTGATAGATAGCAACAGAACAATCCTGATGATATTCTACTCTTTTGATGGGTCATATATTTATGTGTGAGTTACTTCTGTCCCATTCTTATCCCTCTGTTAAAACCACGACACTGCTGCAGAAATATTTTTTTTTTTTCATTTTGGTTATTCCTCTGAGAAAGGATATTCTAGAAGGTTGTAATTTTCTCTACCCAGTTAATTTATCGAATCTTTTATCCTAACCTTTTATTTCTTCTTTTCTGAAACATACCGTCCTAATGGTCAGCCACTGCAAAGAGCATCAAACTTTGCAGCTGGGAGAGCAAATATATTTTAAGCTTTATTCTCTATTTCAGTTCATCTGTACATTATAGGTAACAAATCTACCAGATTCTACATATTCCAGAAAAATACTTTATGCAGAGCACTTATGACAATTTCCACAAATTTAAAGTTTACACACTCATAATTTAAGGTGGAATTTGTGCATGTACAACAGATACAAACTGTGTGTTTTAAAACAGGCATTCATCCCATGATATGTGACAGAATAAGGCTCATTCAGTAGGAAAATTAGAACACTGAATCCTCTATTTCTCTCACACAGTTATAAGTAAACAAGTTAAGGTGCTCCGTCTTTGTAGTCTAATGTTTTGAAGACCATGAAGAATGTGAATAATGGTCATTTTCAAACAAGAATTTATTCCTCTTTAAGCGATACACTATATTGTGTCATACTATTATTTAGAAAGGGTGTTTTGTGGACATGACCTGCTTATAATACAATTATAACCTAATTTTAAAGGAAAAGGAAAAAAGCAAACTCATAAACAAAATATTTTTCCCTAAGGAAATCCTTCACTAAATCATACTTGTAATTGCTTAAAAATGGCACTAATTTCTTCTACATAGAGTATTGGTTTAAAGTCATTGAATTTTCCTCATGGCTACTTTAAAATCTTGTTCCTCATTCATTACCAGCCTAAATTAAATCATGAATAGCTCAAACTATTAAACATTTTGGGGAAGCGGAAAGGAAGGGTGGGGGAGCATTCTACCTGGCAGTCAACCAGGTCAAATATGTAACAGACTCCTGAACATAATGCCTTTACTGAGTTACTTTTAGCAATCAGAGAAATTTCTGAAGCATCACCCTCATGCAACATCAGAATGCCAAGAAAACAAGCAAACATATTCTAACACCTAGGAACAGGAATGGCAAATTTCTCCAGTTAAATTTTGTTCTTTAATGGATAATCAATCATCTTCAGAGCAGAGATCAGCAAGGAAAAATGACAGAATGCATTCATCCAGATACCAATTCTTCCTCCTTGCAAATTTCTTCTCAGTTCATTTTCAATTTCATTTTCCATTTCTTCCTCCTATTGAAAATATGTGTGATATCTAAAATTTATTTCTCCATTCTGATTAGTCCAGCTTGGTACTTTGATTTTCCCTCTCTTCTTTGTTGCTTCTGCTCTGTCCTTACAGCAGCAATATGATGTCTGCTAGGACTGGTTACTGCAGTGCATTCTGCCTGTATCTCTGTTGCAATAGGGAGCTTTAATTTGTAGGGGCAGCTTCTAAACCTGATATGTTCAGCCCCCTTGCGACAGATCTCAAAGTGGCCAAGTTTTGCTAAGTCTGGCATGACTCTGAATATTTTTATAAGAATAAAAGCCTCTGTGTAACAGGACCTTTACATTTGTCCAAAAGGCTAAATCTATCACTTTCTGCCAATTACTCCAAGAGGAGGAAGGATTGTACATTTCACCATCTGAAAACAGCAGGATTAATAGAAGCCTTCATATGTTTTGATTCTTGAATTTCAGTATCTTTCTTATCCATTTATCATTCACAATTTTTGCCAGTTCTGAAATTATTTTTTACTTAGTCTCTCCTTAATAACTGTTTCTCCTTTTGATATAAACAGTATTCTTATATTTACTAAAATTTTCTGGTTTATTTTCCTTAACCTCTTTTTTGTAAGCATTAAATGAGTTGATGACAATTTTATTTTTTCCTTGTTTGGAACAACAGTAAATGCACATATATATATAGTTGTATATACTTACATGATTCAGAAACATTATAATGCTGTGTCCATTGTTCCTCTGACATGGCTTTTTATTGCTACTCATTAAAGTCTTGATTCTGGAATGCTTCGTTAAGCAAAGTAACTGAGACTATAGAGATTCTGATACCAGGGAGCAATCACATCAAACCTTCCTACAGATAGGGGTTACCTATTAGTTCCCAGAAGTCCAATTTTCAATTTTAAAGGCTCAAATATTTTTAAGAAAAAACTTTCAGAGGTTGATTTTTTTTTAAATTTCTTTTATTTTTTTTTAATAAGTTATTTTAGGTACCTTCTTAGGATCTAGTTGTGGATTCTTGGGAAAATTAGAACAAAATATTCCAACTTCTCACACATTTGTCTTCTGGAAAACAAGGAGGTTAAGTATCATACATACAAACAAAAAAAAAAAGTGGGAGTTAATTTTTAAAACTTTATGGACCTGACAAGACTTCTTAATCTTCTACAGCTTTGCCTACTGATCTTTATATAAATAACAATCCAGAACTGCTTTAACACTGAACACAGTGAACATTTTAACATTTTAACACTGAACACAATGAAACATTCCTTCCTAAAGTGAAATAAAATTGCTTGTGGTCACTGATTCTAACTGTTCTTACAGTTTTCCATTTTTTACTCCAGTCTTGTTTTCTAGTTAGATGCAAATTAAGTGTGCCTTACTTTGTGTTTAGAAACTCTTCTTTTTGCATAGTAAGGTAGTTTGTCTATTATTAGGAGTTACCCATGATGATATACAAATGTATAAGCTACTCAACAATTGCAAAGTCAATTTCCAACAGAGTCAAAACAATTTAAGCAATGTGAGAGTCTGACTACATAAGATTCTCCCTGGAGTACACTGCCTTTGTCAAGTGTCATGGGAATTATTTCAGAAACATTTATTTCTCTTACTTTTGTGGCCGTCTTATTCTGCTTATTCCATTAATCAAAACTGTGTCAGTATAGTCCCATATTCCCCCATTTACTTGTCAGAGCCAATCATTTATCTTATATACATGGATGACCAGCTAAAAGGAGGGAAGGGAAATCTGGATATATTGTCTAATACAGAATGAGTTCTGATCTGGATCTTTTTTAAAGCAAAAAAAATGTGCATTTGTCCCAGAAACAAAATAAATTTTCCCAAATTACCTTTGTCTCTTTTAATGTCTTGTTCAAGATTTATGCAGGAGTTTATCACACCCTAACCAACACAAACAGTATTTTTCATCATCCTAACATCCCTTTAAGAAAATATTCACATATATATTAATTTTAAATTTTTCTTTTTACCTGTTATTTGATAAAAATTAAAACCTGATTTTTGACTTCCAGGTTTAGGAGATTTTTTAATTTTTTTTCTTTTTCTTTTTCTTTTTCTCTTCCAAATTGTTCACTTTGTCTAAAAACATGTGAAATGTTTTCACCTCTTTGTATTCTCCAGGTATTTTGTGGTAGTGAAAACTATAACTTTTCTCTACTCTTGTATCAGGTGACTTTTATTTTCATTACTTTCGTATTTATCTGAAAAAGACCATCTCACCTATCCTTGCTCTGTTGTCTATTACTTTTTCATCGCATTCCATTCCACAGCACAACCCAGAGGTGGAATGGAAGGCAGGTTTTTCCAAAGACAAATGTTTCTATTATAAATCTCACTACAGACAACAAATTTGCTCATGCCAGGTTAGCATGGTATAAACATACTTGACAGATGACATTTAGTTTTATGTAAAGCAAATAGCTTGATTAATTTATCTGTATTTCCTACAATAAAGTATGTTTGATACTCCTTGCCTCAGAGCTGTTGTTTTTAAATATATATCAGTAACATGACTGCACCTCAAAGTATACTCCTATATAGCACAAGACATATATACACAACAAAACCTAAAAAAAATATCCCATCTTCTGGAAAAATATTCCACTCAAATGCTTAAAAAAATGTGTCGCCTAGGGGGCATTTATGCATTACAAATGAAGGCATGATTTAATTATATATTTACCTATATTTCAACATCGTTCTGAGATGCTTGCATTATCCAAAGTTGACTATCTTCAAACATTATGAAAAAAATGTGTCTAATAAAAGGTTAAAAGCTATAAAACAAATATAATCTTGTCAAGATTCAAGGTCAAATAACAATAAAAACAAATAGTAGTGGTAATTCTCCCATCATGCCATAACTTTAAGTTGCCTCTGTTGATGTTAACAGTGATTTTTAATCTCGTAGTGGAATTAGGCTTAGTATCAGACACTATTTTCTAGCTTCAAGAAGAAAAAAAAGAATCCAGCAACAACAAAACCAATGAATCTTGAATAATTCCAAGGAAAAGGTAATATAAGCGGGCTTTTTTTTATGACTCTCTTAAAGTTTAGCTTAAAGACCTTAAAATTGTGATCAATTATTACAGCAATCTGTCAGCAATGGGAAATAGATATATCTAATAGGAAGTTATGTTTATACCCCTGCTAGCTCTACTGAGTATGACACTCCAAATATTTAACTGGTTTGAAGAGTTTACAAAATAAGTCAGTTTCTTACCCGCATCCTAATGGCTGTAACAATCAAAGCAAATTTATTTTATGCAACATCAATAGAGGTATCAAAATGTGGTCTACAGGAAAAAAAATGTAATTTAATGTGGTACCTCTAAAAATGACAACCAGGCACTAACAAAGCTATTTCTTGTGGAAAGCTTTGTCTTACTGAAGAGCAGCGGTTTATTCAAAGCTTGCAGCAATATTCACTTTTCAGTACAGCCGAATCTTATTTTGTTCATAAATTATTCTATCTCATCCTTGGTTTCTCAGCTATGTAATTTAACTAAACCAAGTCCATTTCTACAGATTATTTTACATAAATATCACAAACCCTCCTCACTCTCTGTGGTTGGCAGATAAGCCTCCACACAATTGCTTGCTCACTATCATCCCAGTCGGATAGGGGAGAGAATCTGAATGGCAAAAGTGAAAAAACTCACGGGTCAAATCAAGACAGTTTAACATGTGAAGAGGAAGAAAAAGAAAGAAAAAAGAAAAAAAGAAGAAAGCAAAAAACCAAACATGTGATGCAAAGCTAAACACTGACCACAAGTAGACCAATGTCCAGGCAGTCTCTGAGCAAAGGCTACCTTGGAAAAATCCATACACAGTTTTATTGCTGAGCATGAAGTTATATGGCATGCAATATCTGTTTGCTCACTTCAGGTCCCTTCCCAAGGCTGTGTTCCTTCCCAGCTCATGTACACCTAGCCTACTCACTGGGCAGAGTAGGAAAAAGGGAAGACCTTGATGTTGTATAAGCACTGTTCAGTAGAAGTCAAAACATTGCTGTCAACACTGTTTGGAAACAAATCTAAAACACAGCCCCATACGGTCTGCTGCGCCAAAGCCACTGCATTCCCTATTCAAAATGAACAGGTAAGCATTTCTTTTGGGTCATGGTGGCATAATCTAACCAAAGAATAAGGCTCAGATTTATACTCATGATTCTGTAGTGAAATGTCCTGTGTCATCAGATGGTTAAAGAGACCTGATGTTTGTTTTCTAAATACAGACACATTGACATGACAAAATGACTTTTTGTGCCATGACATTGCCAGGAGATGAGATCTTGTTTGTTAACTGTTCTGCCAATATGTAATGAGAACAAAAGTGTTAATAACTATAGAAATGGCTTTTGGACAGACTCACTAATTGTTGTTTTTTTTTTTTCTGTGAAAACCTTTGTTTCATTAATTTTTAAATGCATTTTAAGCTACATATATACTCAAAACATTTTTTTTAATTCTTTTTAAATTCATTTTAAGCTATATATGTACTCAAAACATTTTTTTATCTTCTACAGAAATTTTGAGTTAAATTGAAAGACCTTTAAGTATGGAAAAATCCTAGTGTTTTGTTTTTGTCAGGTTTTTTCTTTTTTTAAAGTTATTTAAAGTCCTAGATCTTAACTATTTACTTCTTCTAATCTCTAGACAATCTTAATAAATTTCTCTACATTCAAAACAGCTTTTACTAATCAATTTGGCATAATTCTTTATATTCATAATTAGTTATTAATACATTGCTTAGCAGCCATCTTGCACTCATTAGTAAAATGTGTAATCCTCAAAAGAAGCATGTGCATTTAACAGTCACAATTGCCTAGCACTCATTAAAAGACTAGAAAACCGAGATTTAGGTAATGACCAAAGAGTCTTTTCATCAGTTTTTTTTTTTATAGACACTTAAAAACAATTTGGGGAAAAAGAGGAAGAAGTCAGAATAAATGCCAAGACTAAGGTCAAAACATAAACTACACCAAAGGTGGATTTAAATTAACCTATCTTGGTTGGTTGGTGTGGAGACTAGGAAGGATATAATTGCACTCTGGAGACAATGAAGTACATAGATGAAATATGGGGTGTCAAGAATTTATGTTGTGAGAAAATATTAGGGGATATAACATTATTGTGACTGAAAGAAGAGAGGGGACTTGAAGGTTATGTTTGAGAAGTAATTTGTGATAACACTTTTAGTGTAGCTTGATTCAAATTCAAAATTTCTTGCTATGCTAGTTTAGCCTACCATAGATATGAATTAGGATCTTCTAATTCATAACTTTTACCAGGAGACAGCTCTGTGTGTGTATGTCTACAGGTTGATTACGCTGAGCAGTAGAAGACAGATTATCATTAAAACAGTCTACCACTGACACTCAAAGGAACATTTCAGTTAATCTCACCAGTTGACTGGATTGACACCAATTCATTCACATTCCTAGAGAAAGAACACTGCTAGCTCTGAACATAGCCTAACATGTAACAACAGGCTTCCAGGCAAGGAAAAGATTGAAGACTGGAGAGAAAGCCTCCACATTTTAAATGCTTGCAATTTTAAGTATTGTGGGTGAAGTGAAATCACAGGATCACATGAGAAAAATATGCTGGAAGGACTATCTGGCTATCATTTGCAATCAAGCTCCTGTTTAAAGGAAGAATAGCATAAAATATTAAATAAGGCTGTTCACAGCTTCTTGAGACAAGTTTTGAAGATCTCCTGGAATGGAGATTCTAGTCTTTCTCTGTTCTAGTACTTAACAGCTGTCATTGCAGTTAAGTGTTCAGCTTCCTAATGTGTAGTTTGGATTTCCTTTGTTGCAACTAGTCTTCTTTTAGTCTTCATATGCTGTTTTCAGTTGGGATAGAGTTAATTTTCTTTATAATAGCTTATATGGGGCTATGTTTTTGATTTGTGCTGAAAAGAGTGTTGACACACAGGGATGTTTTATCAACTAATAAGCAGTGTTGATAGAGAGTCAAGGTCTTTGCTGCTTCTCATCCCACCCCACCAGTGAGTAGACTGGGAGTGCACAAGAAGCTGGGAGGGGACACAGCCGTACCATATGGTGTCATGCTCAGCAATATAAAATCTGGAGAAGAAGACGACGGAAGGGGTGTGGGGGACATGACACATTCAGACTGATGCTGTTTGTCTTCCCAAGTCACCGTTATGCACAATGGAACTCTGCTTTTCTGGGGATGTCTGAAGACCTGCCTGACCATGGGAAGTGGTGAATGAATTCCTTATTTTGCTTTCCTTTTATGTGAGGCTTTTACTTTACCTATTAAACTGTCTGTATTTCAACCAATGAGTTTTCTCCCTTACTCTTCCAATTCTTTTCCCCATCCCACTGCAGGGGAGTGAGTGAGCAGCTGTGTAGTGCTCAGTTGCCAGCCGGGATTAAACCACAATATTCCTCTTTGGGGCACAATATGGGGCTCGAAGGGTTCAGGACAATGACAGGTTTGATTAGAATGTGCTAGATCAAATTTACGAGGATGAATGGCAGAATATTTTCTATAGCTTCCTCAACGAGTTGTAGAATAAGCAGCTAACATATTTGCCATTAACTTCTCTTCAGTGCCAGGGAAAAAAAAAAAAAGCTAATAAATTAAAAAAATATATGCTCATAAAAACCCCAAAACAAACATTCACTGAATTTCAAAGACTTTTAACTAGCAGAATTATGTTTTTCAAAAAATACTAGCAAATATGACATTAAACAAAGCCACTGTGTTTTTGTTATGT
Source organism: Coracopsis vasa (assembly GCA_026283785.1). Lineage (NCBI taxonomy): Eukaryota > Metazoa > Chordata > Aves > Psittaciformes > Psittacidae > Coracopsis > Coracopsis vasa. The sequence goes on from JANHGB010089124.1 coordinate 41,776, forward strand.
CACTTGGGATCAATTTACATAATAAGTGGGAAGGCAAGCTTTTTAAGTAGTTGGTTATGTTGAGAACTTCGTTATCAAATCCTCAGACAACCAGATAATCTGTCTTGTTGATGTGCAACAAATAAAATATCTTGGAATAACCAACAAGCGAAAATTGCACTGGTGATTACCATGTTAGCATTCTTACAATGTCAAGCATATAACAGAAGCAGACTTCTTTTTTTTGTCAAGTACTAAATGCAAACAGAAAAGAAGACAGAATTCTCTGTTTCTGTCTTCCTGGAGGACATGAGAGTGATTAAAACAGCTGATGTTGCAGAATTAACATCTAGATAAAATAAGTAAAACTATTTAATTTTAGCTTGAGAAATCTACTTTTGTTGTAAGGAATTGTTTTTACTTTTTTCACAGTTTTTATTTGAAGCAGCAGGTGCAGGGTTTTGTGGCAAGATATAAATAATATACGTTTTCTTCCTGCACTTAAAAAATTACTACAGCAAACTGATACTCTTCTTGTTGCACCTGTGCCAGCAGTTCTTGTTGTGGTGTGTAGTAGAAGAAAAGTAACATCCTACAGCACAGCCACATTGAAATACTGTGAATATATAAGGTTGACACTTTTGCTTCAAGCCAACCCAGAAACTGCTAAGTAGTACCTTCCTGCCAGGCATTGTATGAGAGTAAAATATTTCTAAAAGCTCATGAGGGAGGAATACAAAACTAGCTTTAAATATAGACAGCATTCTTTTATGGTTATGAAGCTGTAAATGGAATTGTGCAAAAGGAAAGTGGGGTTGGTGGGGAAACGATGCAATTTTAGGTGTTGTGACAGTGGCTCTGTGTTTATAATGTGTTTCTGTCAAGGTCTAATCGGCAGTGCATACTATTTATCTGTGTAGGTGTTTTCACATTGAGTTTCAAAATAACTTAGGGAGTTTATGCACAATTTAGCAATTGGTTATTTGGGGATCTAGAAGAGCAGAGTGGTGCCAGGAAGTGGGGTTAACTACTACTATGCAGTCAGCAACCTCAGTGGCAGTATGCTACTCTTCTGTCCCTCAGCAGCAGAGATTAAATCTTTACTGAGCCCTGCTGTAATCAGCAAATGACCCAAGCACCTTAAAGGGGTCATAGCCTCACTTCTTTGGAGATTGCTTCTATTCCTCCAAACACAGAAATGCAGTTGGTCATTGCTGAAAATGACCAAGAACTTAAAATTCATCAAAATCAAATACTGAGTGTGTGCTAAATGACTGTAATTCACCTGAGCAGGTTCAGCCTAGTGAATTGTGCCCAGTTACGTTTACCACTCTACCATAAGTGGTCCTTTTCTTCATGGTCTGCACACAGATCATCCTGATTTCTTGATTCACTACAGTAAGTGGATAACTTTAACAATGAATCATAGAATCATAGAATGAGAAAAGAAACCATAATATAGAAACAAATTACTTTTGCTTCAACCTACTGAGTCCCATGGTGTATGGGTCTGGTGAATGTAAAGCTGGACAGGAAATTGTCTTCCATTCTGCCCCAGATTCTCGGTCTGAATTGATACTAAACCACCACTCCTCAAAGATTTTCACTGCACATCAAAGCACAAGAATCAACCATCTGGTTCTCAGCATTGCGTGCACTTCTTCTACTGGTGCAGGTTTAGGAGAAACACTTTTCATAACATATTATCCTCAGAAAAAGTCAGAAATTAGGAACTTCTTCCTGTAACAGACATTTCATATGTATGTCTCTGTGTTGTGAATATAGCTCACAAAAGTATGCTCATAGGCAATTTTCCAAATCAGAAAGAGGACAAAAACAACAGCCTGTAAAATTTTGAGCAAAGCATCTGTTGTAAAAAGAAAGCAAAATGTATCAGGTATGAAGTTCTTACATGTGGACCAGAATTTCACTGTTAAAAATCTGTCAGGTTCCCTGGTTCTCAAAAAAAAAAACCCAAACAAACAAAAAAAAAAAACCCAAACCAAAACAAAACAACTAGAATATATATTTTATGATCTGGAACTCATGGTGTGATAGCAATATACATACTTTCATGTTAATAGTCCACAGTTCTGAAAAGTAACTTTTTTGTTGCTATAACATCTGAATATTTTTTCTCTAGAAAATAGGCTAGAATACATTAAGTATTTTTCTCAGTTCACACCATTGCATGATAATACTTATGTAGCACCTTCAGTGTTTTGAGAGACTTTTTGAAAAATCAAACTATAAAATAACATGCTATGTTAGGTGGTTCTTATACTGACGCCTAGACATATTTATTGCATTTCCCACTAAAATGCCTATTATTAACCAACCCCTCTGAAAATTTATCAAAACATTTTCTAAACCTGGGTGCTGTTTATGCCTGTTTCTGCCTTTGATATCATTAACTTCCTTTCATGATTGTCTGAGCCACCCAACAGGAGATAAGTTACACAAACTCAGTAACCAGCAGTCATATGGTACAATCAATCCAGCCAAGAGAAGAATTAGCATCTATCAAAGCTACAAACCTGGTGACAGTGCACATACCGTCAACACACTTGCAAATCTTATGCTAAAGTCCAAATTTTCCATTTGGAAGTACAGAAACCAGGTGAAGCTGATAAGACTAGAGTAGAACAGAATTGACTAGACTATTTTAGTCCACACCTACAACAATCATCTAGTCCAACTGCCTGACCAGTACAGGGCTGAACAAAAATTAAAGCATTTTGCTTAAAGGCAATGCTAAGTTCAAATGCTGCTTAAACAATGATAGGCTTGGGCCATTGACCACCTCTGTGTGTAGCCTGCTCCAGTGTTTGACCACTCTCTCAGTAAAGAAACGTTTCCCAGCCTCCAGTCTAAAACACCCCTGCTGGAGTCATATGCATGCATTCTATAGCTGGAGTCCACCCTCCCTCCCTGTGATATTAACAGCTGCTGTTAAGTTTGCTCTGAAGAACATTTTTCTGCTAATTTGGGAAGTAAATACCAGACTTTTACACTTTTATTGTTACATATATTGAAATTATACATGAATAGTGACAAAAAACTCAACCTTCTCCCCCACTGCTCATTTTGTAACTTCTTTCTGTTTCTCTACCAGTCTCAGCATAGTATTTTTGTTTTAAATACAAAAAAAAGTGCATTTGTAATGACACTGAAGTGTGGTCCTAACCTTATTAATAGAGGATTTGAACTAACTGCCATTGCCCTGAGTAGAAAACAGCATAGACAACACACCACTTCAGGATACATATGACAACATTCCTTGACCCAGGGAAGTTTTTTCATGGTTTGCACTACATATCTGAAATGTCTTGTTGGAAATACTTGTGATCAAATTCTCATCCAGCTATAAACTTGTTTGGGGTACTGAATTCAAGAAGGCTACAGCCACTGAAATATTGTCTCAGAGGCATCGGTTAGTAGTTTCAAAAATCTCTGTTGCATTAGATCTTTATGTATAATACTGTCTTTGCTACTAATAATGGCTGGGTAATTTGTTATGTGGTATGGAATTCTGAGAATTAGCACACAAGGAAAATTCATTGTCTTACACCACTCATTTATTTGGCAAGTATAATTCTGTTTTATTGCTTTATGATTATTCATAATAACTTGGAAATATCCTGTAGTATATTTAAAAAAAAAACCAGTTCAGTATTAATGACATAAAACTATAGTACCATATTTTGTCATGAAAGCTTTATTAAGAAGAAATAGAGCCTTCTGAAATACAAAATAAACCCTTTTATTGACTGCCATGTAAATTTTGCCTTTATTTTATTTGACCATGTTATTTTTCTTAGAAGGTGTTTCTCTGGATAGCATGATTATTCCTTTTTCATGTTTTGGCTACTGCAGAGAGTGTCAAATGGGACCTCATTGGAGAAAAAAGAAAGCAGCTCTGTGTTTAGGAGCAAATGGGCACACTCAGCTGGAAGGAAGCTTCTGAGCTGCATCATGCAGCAGTGGCCCTCCTAAACACATCTGGCTGAAGACAGAGAATGCTTAATTCTATCTCTCAGAAGAGCTCTCCAATATTAGATGATAATGGCAGTATTTATTTTGCCTTATTTAGAAATACAGACACAGTGTTAAAGTCTGAACAGGTCACTTCACCCTAATGTTACAGGCAATGGAAAAAAACAAAACTAAACTCATTTCATCTGAAGAAAGGCATTAAAATGGATCAAACACTTCTCTTGCCCTATCTTTCACTGCATTTACCAAGAAGCTTATTAGGAATGATTATGGCAGCCAAAGTTAGCAAATACATATTCCATTTTCTGCTATGGAATTCTAAATGATGAAGGAAGTCCTGAACTGTAATCCATGCCCTCAAAAACTATGCTTAAAGTTAACTTTAAAAGCCTCATCCCATGTCAAAGAACCTGGTTGAAAACTTTAGAGTGCTCCCTTCTATTTAAGATGTGAACTACTATATATGGTGAGGCCACACCTTGAGTACTTCGTCCAGGTTTGGGATCCCCAGTACAAGAGAAATATGAAAATATTCGAGACCCTAGAAAATGGCCACTAAGACAGTTAAGGGAATGGAGCATCTCCCCTATGAGGAAATGCTGAGAGAGCTGTGATTGTCCAGCCTAGACCACCTCAAGGGGATCTCATCAAGGTACCTACTAAACACTTTCAGTGAGGGTAAAAACAGGATGGAGCCAGGCTCTGTTGATGCTACAGTGCCCAGTAATGGGACCAGAGACAACAGACACAAACTGAAACATAGGAGACTGTGTCTAAACATCAGGAAACCCTTTTTTAACTATGACCATGATTGAGCACTGGCACAGGTTTCCCAAGAAGGAAGATGTTCAAAAGCTGTCTGGACATGGTCCTGGACAACCATCTCTAGATGACTCTCCTTGAGCGATGTGGTTGGCCCAGATGATCTCCAGAGGTCCCTGTCAACCTGAACCAGCCTGTGAATCTATGCTACAGAAGGCAGGTCTTGAGACCAAAATTTTTTGTACTTTCTAAGAAAAACAAAATTATTATTCTATTTTATAAGTGTAATCCCTTTATACAAGTAAACAGAGCACTTAAGCACCACTTTCAGGAGACTGTCCCAAACTGTCCTTGAAATGCTCATAAATACTGGTGTGACCAGAAATCTAGAAATTATTTTGCTTCATACGGCCATGTTGTATCGAGATTTGGAGGAGGAGCAGGAAAAGAGAAGTGGTCAGAACAAAACTTAAGCCATTTCACCTAATAATTTTTTTCCACCTGTTCTGTGTCACAAATATTTGTGGAATTGGACATAAAATCAAGCAATCAATAGGTTGTGAAACAGCAATGGCAACAAGGTTAGAGAGTGTTAGGGATTACTTAGCAATTTACTAAATATAGCACAATGCTGTAACTAAGTAGTGAAAAATACCTCTAAATTGTGAAGTTTCTCAAGTGTCCTGGTTTCAGCTGTAACAGTTACTTTTCTCCTTCCCAGTAGCTGTGCAGTGCTGTGTTTCAGCTTTAGTCTGAGAACAATGCTCATAACACATTGATGTTTTAGTTGTTGCTAAGTAATGCTTACCCTGATCAAGGACTATGCAGTCTCTTCTGCTCTGCTAGTGAGGCGGGGCACAAGAAGTCGGGAGGAAGCAGAGACAGGACACCTGACCCAAACTAGCCAAAGGGGTATTTCATATCGCAGCACGTCATGCTCAGTATGTAAACTGTGGGGAGTCACCTGGAAGGGACTGATCACTCCTTGGGCTGGGCTGCGTATCGGTCAGCAGGTGGTGAGCAATTGTGTTGTGCATCACTTGTGTTTTCTGAGCTTTCATATCTTCTCTTATTGTTTCCTTTTACTATTATTGGTATTCTTTCTATTAGCACTTATTTTACTTTAATTTAGTTATTAACTCATGAGGTTTACATTCTCTTGATTCTCCTCCCCATCCTACCTGGAAGCGGGGAAGGGGAAGGGTGAGGAAATGGCTGTGTGGTGCTGGGTTACCATTTGTGTCTAAACCAAGACATCATGTCAAAGGATATTGATTAAGGGTTTTTTTTTATTTTGTTGGATGATTTTATTTTTAAAGAGTACCTGACATTGTTCATGACACCTACTTCTAAATTCATATCACTCAGGTGTAGAAATGTAACTGACTTGTCCAAGCTAAGAGTGCAGTTGCCCTAGGTTTCTGTTCTGCAGTTTGTATTCCCAGTTACATCTTCCATTTCAACACTTTGTTCTGAGTATAGGTTAACCTTAGCAAAGTTGATAGATGCAATGTTACCCATTCAGGTAAAGTGTGAAAAAAGCCATCACCCTGTCACATCCTTTATAGAACACACAGATAAAACAGTAATATCTTCTGCCTGTGGAAAGATATAACAGACCTGGAGGAAGACTTACCTGTGTTTCCCTACACCTTGCTAAAAAAGAGTCTCACTGTGATCTGATGATAAACTTAGACATGCAGGAGTAGCTCAGCTAAAGCCCTGTGTGTGAAAAAGAAACCACAAGTTACAATAAGAGAAAAAAAAAAAAAAAAAAAAAACAACCACAACAAACCCCCAAAATCAGAGAAGGAAACACCATGATACACAGACACAAAAATATTGTTGTCAGTGTGATTTCAACATAGAGATTTTGGAGCTAAGTGTCAGAGCTATGTGGAAAAGGACTAGAAAGTTTAAGAAAGAAAAATACAAAAAGCAGTGCCATTTTCTTTTCTCATAGATTCTAGCCTTTTGAATCTCCATGTTCAGTATTCAGAGAAAGCTTTTGTATATTCTTTAAATAACTTTGGAGTATATCACTCCACAAACTATTCTGAAAATATCTCTACCATTACATCATACTGACTAATCTCTTAAAGGTAATCCGAAGATGGAGCTGTTGTTTTTTTCTTTCTTTCTCATAACATGCCTAACACTATAGACTATAGAAATCAAAAGCACTTTGGTCTTTGGCAATAAGTTAATGCCCCCTTTTGTCATGAAGACACTGAAAAGAAAACATCTGAAGGCCTAGGGGTTTTTTCAATGTAAGATACATAGTTTTATAGCAGATATGTCAAGTATATTGAATTGCCTTATTGTGGTTGCATCATTATATGAGCATAAAAAGAAAAAAACACCACCGAAGATTAATGAATATTTCTTTCCCTGTTTTGTATACATCAAACTAGATAGAAACACATTTCCTGTGCAAAAAGAAGAAAATACATAGAAAGACTATTAAATGTTTAGCATACCAAGATATCTTCATTTAGATCCTGACACAAAGTCAGTTCAAAACCTGGGAGGTCTTTCATTGACTTAGTTAGAATTTGAATCAAAACTTACTTCTGAATAAAACACAGAAAAAGAACCTGAAGTCACAACTATTGCATTCTTTTTCTTTTTTGTTTTAAATTCTTACATGACTGAACAAATCATGTAAAAAAAAAAAAATCAACCTTATATTAAACACCCTTAGAGATGAAAGAAGGCTTGAACTAATTCTGCATATGCAACAAACTGAACAATGTAGATGTATTTCTAAAATCTGTGAAATTAAACAATAAAATTACCTTGGTGTGACAAGGGAGTAGTATGAGCTCCCATTTGAAAACCTTTTCCTAAACAAATGTGATATATAAATATCCAGTTACCATGAAAATAATTTCATTAAAAACCTTCGCCTAAATAGTATTTGGTTTTTGTGAATTAACTCTGCTTTCAGAGGCACAGGCACACATTTTGACCTGCCACTATCAGGCTTGCCTTTCTGTCCTGTTTTGCTTGTCCCTTTTCCTTTCCAGATGTGCCACTGACAAATTACTGTTGCTCACTGTGCTGAAGAAAAGCTAGCTTTCTCACCATGTGTTCTTGCTTATGCTCGCTTTGGTAAATTGTGCATTAGACTTCAATTACTCCCATCTACTACATTATCTACAGCATTTCATCAACTGGGATGATAAAAATGCTTTTATTTTTATATTTTCCTTACTTAAGCTTAACATCTGGAACCACTCTTTTTTTTTTTTTTTATGAGAGGGAATTGAAAGCAACTCAGGAATTAATGTGAACATGCATTAGAGGGGAGAAATGTCAGTTTCTGAGGTGTATGTATCAGATGATATATGTCAATTGTGGCAAGCATTTCCTTTGAGGAAAAGGAAGAGCCATATCAGTAGTGATGTAGTCCATGTAGAAAATTTGTTTGCTTAGTGTTTCTGGGTTAACTCTATATATGTGAAAACACATGGCAATGATTTTGCTCATTTCTGCTGAAAAGTTCTCGAAAACAAGCATCTGAGTTTTGTGGACATGTACTGTAGCAATAAGGCTTTTGAATATAACTAATGTTTTTTCTAATTTTCTTTCTTTTCATTTTTATTTCTTTTAATAGTTCTGACACATGGCAAGGAATGGAACTTTCACTTTAACCCTCTTTTTCTGCATAATCTAATCCCTGATGTAATCACCCTACACTCCCTCTACTAAGTGTATGCTGGGAAATAATAAATATTTTCAGGACGAGATTTCATTTGGTGTATTTCTGAGTACAATATCAGAATGCATATGCAGTTCATTGTGTTCCAATGTTGAACTCAGAAACACATGTGACTTACACAGTTCTATGTTCCTCTATCTTTAAAGAGATACTCAATGAATTTATCACCCCCTGATTATGATTCTATAGCAGGGTATGCACACAATGATTCCAGGGACCAAGTAGGCATGTGTTGTGGTTTAATCCAGCATGCAGCTAAACACCACACAGCTGTTTGTTTGCTCGCCCCCAGTGGGATGAGAAAGAGAATTGGAAAATAAAATAAAACTTGTGGGTTTAAGAAGACAGAACAGGAAGGGAAAATTATAATAATGCCAAGAGAATACACTAAACAAATAATGCATAATGCAATTGCTCACCACCTACTGACCAATGCCCAGGCAGTCCCAAAGCAGCAGGCCACTATGCCCCAGCTAAGTCCACCAGTTTTATTGCTCAGCATGACATCATATTGTATGGGATACATCTTTAGTCAATTGGGGTCAGCTGTCCTGGTTGTGTCCCCTTTAAGCAACTTGTTGCAACCCCAGCCTTTTCACTGTCAGGGCAGTATGAGAAGCTGAAAAGTCCCTGTAAGCACTGCTCAGTGAGAATTAAAACATCCGTGATTATCAGCATTATTGTCATCCTAAATCCAAACCACCATTGTACCAGGTATTAGGAATTAAATTAACTCTATCCCAGCCAAAACCAGGACAGCATGCATGTCCCTCACTACTTTCCTGTGTCCTTTCATACTTTCTTTCCTTGCGTTTAGCAAACATGTCCCTTATGTTTAACAAAGTGTCTTTCACATTCACTTTTCCATAAATAAGAAACCAGTCTCTTTTTGTTCTCTACTTTTGATCCCACCAAAGCCTCAGAAAAATAGTAATATGTCACTAATGAAGTTTTCTTGTTACCAGTTCAGATTGACTTCTTCAACAGCACTTAAGCATTTGAATGCACATCCATTAGCCCCCTTGATTTTGTGTTAAGAGTTGTGTTGTCCATTAACCCACAAAGCATTCTCCTCTTTCCTCTGAACAAATGTTATTAAACAGAGTTGCAGAAAACATGCCTCAAGTACACTGTCCACAGTAACAGAGTCTGCACTCCTAACACTAGTGTTCATAGTGGCAATACGACATGGGGAAAACACAAATCACAAATCTTTTATAAAAGTCAATTGTACACTTGCCTGAGAAGAAAGCAAGAAGAAATTCCATCTAGAAAATGGCCACTGTGGCTAAAGTCTTTTAGATGCTTTCAGTAGATAAATTAATTGAGGAAAGATTTTCATAAAACTATAGCCACCAGTGGGTGACTAATTGTTATCATTTAGGGAAAAGAAGTCCATGAGTTTGCACAAGACAGTATAACTACAGGTGAGTATTGTTAGCATTATGTGATTAATGAATTTAAAGATTACACAATTCCTTTGTTAACACTGCAGTGAACACAGTATATTCTCAAAGGACTTGGCAACATTTATAGTCCAGCTAAAATATTTTATATGTGTATATATATATATATATATATATATAACAACCTAGGCCACCCATTCATATCTAGGCGCTGGCAGCAGGGGGGCTGCAGGGAAGTTCCAGCCAGCTCCAACTGACTCACAGCTCCATGGAGAGGGGAGCCCACGATGGAGCAGGTTTGCTGCAGGACTTGTGACCCCGTGGGTGATCCACACTGGAGCGGTCTGTTCCTGAAGAGCTGTATCCTGTGGAAGGGACCCATGCTGGAGCAGTCTGTGAAAAACTGAAGCCTGTGGGTAGGACTCACGCTGGGGAGGTTCACTGAGGGCTGACTGCTGTGGAGGGACCCCACACTGAAGCAGGGGGAAAGGACGAAGAGTCTTCCAGTGGGGCAACCTACCACAATCACTCTTCTGTTTTCTCATATCATTCCTTCAACTTAATAAGGTTCATTATCGTATATGAATATAAATCATATATGCATGACTAAAGCCAAAAAGATTACGAGTAGAGAAAGACAGCAATTCTGAATTTGCTTCTCAGTGCTGGATAGGTAGCAGATATAAAACCACTGCTATTCAAGTCAATACATTACCAATGAAAGGCTTGCAAAGATCACATCAGAGCACTAATTTGCCAAGAAGGCACTTCAGTCTCAAAAAAGACAGCAAAGAGCCATAAAAGGATTAATTTTGAATATAAATAAGTTTATTATTGAAGTCTCAATTATTGCATAAATCAAAACAACTAAGGGTTACAGTGCAAATGGTAACAACAAAGTATAAGATAACTCTCATTTTGGTTCAATACCAGTGTGAAAACACACTCTAATGGAGTCTGTTAATCAGTTCCTGGCTTTTATTCTATGAAGCCGCTTTATCTCCCAGGCAACAGCTGCTGAGTGTCATGAACATTTGTGTGATGTCTGCTTCAAGATGGAGAAAAAAAATAGAACTATGTGCCTCTGTAAAATGACACATTGTGATTATAAGATTTTTAATGCAATACATTATTATGTAAACAGTATATGTATGTGCATGAGTGTGTGTATTTGCATACATATTTAATATGTATATATTCATGCACAATCTAATCTAAATTTTAATCTAAAAATCTGCAAAACAGGTTGGAAATACCTTTTTCAGTGCAAGTACCATGCACATAACCTATCCAGCTAATCTCAACAGAGATGCCTATGCGTGTAACTGTACTCCAAGTGAGGCAAAACTTGGCTGCATGCCATTAAGTATGCACTTGTCATATCATCTGTTTTACATTTTATAGGAGAAGGAATATATTTTTTTCTTAGTCTTCGAAGAGAAAAAATAATAATATTAAACTTAAATTATATTGCCAGTATAGGTTATTCTGAGAAACCTTTTCATCTAAATCAACTTAGTAAGTACTGCTCATGTATTATTGAAGGCTTGTCTTCGTGAACGAAGATTCTGGAAGTGTTTTAACCATGCACACTACAATTGCTAGCAGGACTAAAAGGGCAATGTGGGATAGGCAGGTCCGAGTGAAAAAGGGTTATTTGGTTATACGTGATTCTTCCGTACAAGACTGTCATCTCATGGAACAGTTTAAAGCGATCAAATGTCCTGAACCGCGTGCATGCAGGGTCGAGTCTGCGGCTCCCAGGGCACCTTTATCACCTGCCATTTCGTCCCTCGCCCGTCACTACGGGGCTGCGCGAGCGTGAGGAAACCCTTCGAGCCTGCGCAGAGGATTTTTTAGGTGAGGCACAGCGTGCGCGGAACTGGCCCCACCCTTTACACCTGAGGTTTGTTTGCCAGGGCCTGCCTCAGGTCATAGGTTTGATTAGAGCGCCCTTCTCTAGATGGGAAGGCCTCACAAGGCTAGATGAGCTCCATCTGCCCAGGTCTGAAGGTAGAGTTTTCCTTCTCCTAGGATGGTTGTGCCTTCTCTATTTCAATTCATGCTGTAGGCTTCAGGAAATACTCTGCTCTTATCACCTGAACTCTTCCTAAGCCTCCAACAGTCACCATCATCAGCTTTTCAGCAGCACAAAGCCAGTCAAGAGAAAAATAAAAGAGTTCAGTTGAAAGACTCCTGGGAACTGCATCTTGCAAGATCTTTTCCATTAAGCACAACAAAACATACCTTTAAATTTCATGCAATTAGTCATTAAGTACATTTGCAGGAATCCCTTTTTGTTACATACTTATTTAAACTGTTTTCCTAATCGTGTCATTTAAAACAGATACAGCTGCAGATAAAATTAAATACAGTTGAGTAAAGATACTAATTTTTAAACTAGACTAAAATCCCTCATATAATTTTATTTTGACAGACGTGAGGTATATCGTTAAATAATACTTGTTCTCAACAGCATCAGATATTTTAAAACTATTTTTCTCAGATGTATAGTTGTCTTGGTTTAAATGTCAACACGAGACAACTTCTGACTGAACAACTACTCCCTCCGTTGACAAGATGCACGTATGTGATTCTTGTTGTGGTCCATTTTCTTTCCAGTTTGCTGTATTGAAAAATAGTGAACCAAGTCAAAGGAGGAAACAGGGATGTAAAACACTTGAAAAGTCTGGAAAATTAAAAAGCGTAAACAAACCCCAAAGATACACACAAACGGTATTGCCTGAGCCTATATAGAACATGAAGTGAAAAAGTAAGAAGCTTTACCATCCAAAAGATGAAAGTTAAGCAGAAAATAAAATTGAAATAAATGGGTTTGCACATGTAACACTGCATTTCTATCATACTTACGGATGCATTATTGTTCAAAATGTCACCATGAATAAAAACAAGCATAAATGACTATAGTGTCATCACCAACAAGAACTTAACTCTCCTAATTACAGTGTTTCTTCTGTCACCAGTTTCTGGTTTCACTTTTCCAGAGATTTTTGCAGTGAATGGCATTATTGCTAAATATTTGACTTTCCTACTACTGGCCATCAAGAAAAAACCGCCAACTTGCAAAATCTCAGCTAAGACCTCAAGGACTAATGAGTGAGAAGCAGTGAAATCAAAGCCAGATGGAGACTTAATTCTATAGGGTAGTGTTCATGGTCCAGGACCAGCAAAGCTTGTGTCTTGTGAAACGAAGCAGGACTAGGGACAGTCACACACCCCCCAGGTATGCCACAACAACAGCAAAACTGCTCTGAGGAATGCTGCTTTATTCTCTTTTGCCGTAACTATTAAAACTTAAGTTGGCAGTAGAGGTTTCAACTATGCCCTAGCATAGCAGAGTAGCTAAAACAACAATTCAGGAGGTACTGCAAGAACATTTAGTGCAGCAAAACAAAAGACAAAAGTGAAAAAATTAAGAGAGAGAAAGAGTTCCAAGTATTGAGACAAACCACAACCTGTGTGTTGCTAGTTACATTTGCTCCCCAAAGTCATTCTTGTGAAATCCTTCCCCAAAGAGATATTTCCTTTTACATTTTTATGGTTAAACATAGCAATTAAAAAAAAAAAAAAAAAAGGAGAGAGAGAAAAAAGACTATGCTGGGACCTACATGTTTCCAGATTTCCTGAACTTTGAAGTGTTTCCTAAATGCAAAGTCTTAGGGATTCTTCTGTGGGAAGGTCAAGCACAATGCAGGTCACTTGTTTCTGGCAATTATCTTGGGTCAGCTCTTGAACTCACACAGATTACAGACTGATGATTCCTGCCTTTGTATCATTTACGCTCTTTTATGTTTTACAAGAATGACACCAACATGACCATTATTTCCCAAAAAATTGTTGTTTTCTTTCTTCTGGCATCTACTGTACATTGGTCACAGAGGCCATATCAAATAATTCCTGAAACCCTGGCAACCTTTATGAAGAGGCAGCTGCCTACCACAGAGGATTTAGCAGCAAATCGTTTTTAGCTCAAATAATCTGAGTCCAATCAATTGCAAAAATCTATTCTGAGACATTTTGAACAGAACAAATCATTTTGCTATCCTGTAGTAGATGGTGAATCACTCATTACATTAAGCATAATGATCCTCTGGACAGCAACAAAGCGCTCTTACTCCAAGTAGTAGCATATATCTTTGTATCCCTGCAAGAATGAGCTAACAGGTAAACTGGGTTTTAAACATTGCAGCTACAGGTCCTGCAGTACTGAAGGGACACACGTGTGGCAGAACTGGAAAAAGATTGTTTTGTGGGTAGGAAAGTTTATAACAAAGTAGTATATAATATATACAAATAAAATAAAATAAGGCAATACAATCTCTGTTATTTTGAAGTATTTATGGCTCCCTGGTGAATTCAGAGAGCCCTTCCTCGAACCACAAGCCACCTGAGCCTCTCGCATTCCACAGATAAAGCACATGGAACAAAAAAGAAAATACTTAAAGGAAATATCAAAGTGCAGACAAATCGTACAGCATACTTCCTGATAGACCCTTCATATACTGGTTAATATATGTACTTGCATAAGCAAGTACAAAAGGTAACCCTTTTATTCCAGTATTTATAGTGTTTAAATAGGAAATTTATTGAAATACAATATTAACTAAACCATTAGCACTTGGGTTTCCTGCAATTCACAACACACTGATTTATATCATGCTTGTTTTCATACCTATTCACAGTAGGCAAAAACATCTCTTATGAATTCTGAACTAACCAGGACAAAAGTTTTATTTCCCTTCTACAGATTATCAACTGATCGATACGCAAGTTCCTAATGAAGCTGCTGTTTTATTAGCATGTAACAACCTACTTTCCTGTTTGAAAAACGCGAAGAAAGAGCATGTTTATTAGGGCATCACCCTGAGATTCTCCAGTGGATGCCATATTTGGTACCTGCAACCCAGACTCAGCTTGCTCTCTTCTCATTTTGGCTTCGTCCATCTATATGTTGAATAAGAGTGCAGCACATTTTTATTTTGCAGTTACTGTAACACTTTCCCAGCATCGTAAAATTATGGGAGCTTTTGGATGACAGGGTTGACACAGGAAAAAAACAGAACAAATTTTCATGGGCTATTGAATGGAGATCTCCTCACAGGCATAGCAGTTTACATATCCCATACATATTTTTCCCATGAAAATTACAATCAATCTTTTTTTTCTCTGTCTTGCTTCAATCTTTCCCTTTCCAAAGAGAAATACTCATCAGAAACACAACATACATGTTAACATCAAACACAGAATAACATGCAGGAACTGTTATGAGGATTGCTGACTAATCACAAAACTAGCAAAAATTGTGGCTGACTTTAACAATTTGGGTGGTCTTCATCTACTTAATCTGCTGACCATTATTTTCTCAAAAATGCCTGTAGGACTACGCGGGGAGTTCTTCAGTACGAATCTAAGCATGGCCATGAACTTATTAAATGAATAGCTGCTTGATATCAACTGACAGAACCATGTCGTTCTTGAGTACTTGTATCTTTGCCACCCTTGTTCTGCAGACTGAAGGAAGTACTTTCAAAGCACAGCGATATTTGTACTTGTTGATAGGATATGGAAAAGTAGTTGTGCTCTATATATACATGTTCAAGGCTGGGCTGGACAGAGCAATGGGCAACATTGTCTAGTGTGAGGCAACCCCCAGCCCATGGCAGGGAGTTGGAACTGGATGATCTTAAGGTCCTTTTCAATCCAAACCATTCTGTGATTCTATAAAATGACAACTATGCTATTCAGCATGAACATGGTATGTGCAAGGAACGATGAAAAGGCGCAGCCTCAAATATACTTGCAGTACTTGGCCAACGCAGAGAAGCATTTAGACCTATTTAGTCATGCCAGCCCAACTTCACTTTGATTAACATTGTGGGATCTTATTAGAAGTAGTTGTCTAAGAGCAGTGATGCAGCAAAGCTTCCCTGCACCAACACACAAACCTCAGGGTAAAGGGTTAAAAATACAATTCAGACCCAGACATGCCAATAGAACTCTAAAAAGGGTATTATCACTTGGTGTGCCCAAACCAGCTATTTTTTACTTTTCAACGAAACACAACTTTTTTTGAGAACCTCACATTTTTCCATCTCTGCGTGGCAGTGAGCTCTAACTGGTAGCTATTTGTGTCAGGCGGTTCAGTCTAAAACTAAATCAAATCTCTGGCCCCCGGTTAGCTCCGATTTTTGTTCCTTAACACAGACAGGATACTAATTCTGCCTTAAGCCATCTTGCGCAATTTTGTGAAGCTATCTCATTCAGAATTTGGAATATCAAGTAACGCCTCAATCCCTTAAGATAATCATCCTATCTTCTCTTTCAAACACATCAGCAGGAACTCAACACTGACTGAAACTCCCATTCTCTTCCATCCTTGCTAGTGAACTACAGGAGGAACGGAAACAATTCCACTGCAGACGGCTGTGCCACCCCACTGCCTTCCACCGATAGCACTGTATGGTTGCTCCAACAGCATTAGGAGAAACGTTGCGCTGACCCTTTGCTTCTATCTGACTATCTGCTTCTGAAGTTCGTGCTTCTGTTCAATTTCTTACAAATGTTATACAATGTTCAAAGCAAAAACCTCCATATTTTCATGTAAAATCAGTGTCTTGGGGGAATACATATTTCATACACAACATATAAATGATATAAAGGTTTATGTATGTAGGTATACAATATACATAATAGTTTTCCCCATGACGCATCTTTTGTGTTACTGTCATTCAAAAGAATAAATTAATTCAAAGAGGAATGAAAGGTAGCAATCTTAAATACATAATCCTCCCTTTGCATAGGATCTCGCCACTCAGAGGCATTCACTAAAATGGACTTTATTCAGGCTAATGCCCAACATTTACTGAAGTCTAAATGTTTTCCTGTCTAAACATCAATTGTCTTATTTTTTATTTATGCAGCAGTAATATCTGCAATGCTGATAATAGGAAGTGAGAGGTTAATCAATTATAATAAAACAGAAACCCAAGAATATGAAAGAGAGACAAGGGTAACTGCTTTCCTCTGAGATTTACTATTTATTAATAAACTAATCTAACATACAAGGAGCAGAAAGAGTGATAATACTTCAAGAAGTGCTACATATATATTAAATAGCATAGAATCTTATACCTGGAACACCAGTAATGCAGATTCTGATAAATTTCCTCATATTAAGCAAATTAAACATTGTTTTTTATTGTAACAGCAGCAGTGTTTGAAAATAGATTATTTTTTCCCCTTAAAAAGTTATCTTATCACAAGCTTTGATTATTTTTACACTGTATCTTCAAACAGAAACATGGTCTGTAACTAACCTCTTCCCTAGAGCTCTGTTGTAGGCAGGATGATGAAACCTACCTAATTGTTTAACATACACAAAATGTCATAGCTGGTAACTGAGATCTACAGTGTCTTATCAGACCTTTTGTGGAACTAGAGAAATAATTTTAATTTTTAAATGCTAAAAAAAGCATACTTTATTTTAATATTAAATACATTTTGAAATTGTGCCTGTGTAGAATCATAGAATAGTTAGGGTTGGAAAGGACTTTAAGATCATCTAGCTCCTACCCCCTTGCCATGGGCAGGGACACCTCACAGAAGACTATGTCACTCAATGTAAAATTATTTTTTTTAAATACTGCTTGAAATTACTGGGTAGAGAAGTACCTTCTTGTCTCAAAGGCAGCTACTGTCCAGGGTTACATTCTGGTAAGAGAAAGAGGTAGACTGAGGCCCTCAATACCTAAGAAATACTCCAAGAAATACAAAACAGAACACAGAAACAGAGATTTCAGTATCACTTACCAGCTTAAGAATAAAGAAAGAAAGAGCATCAGATGTAGCATATACACAGCTGTTTTTTTCTGCTTCTATACCTGTCAATTAAAGGGGGAAAAAACCCCAATATATTCTTAGGGAATCCTCAAAGAGTAAGACATTTTTGGGTAACATTGAACCCCTGATTCTGGTTTTCACTCTCCATACTAAGTAATGGTTGCTGGTGTACATCATGACATAGGTCCTTATCTGCATACCAGTAATTAATTTACCCAGTTTGGG
The DNA here is from genome assembly GCA_026283785.1 of Coracopsis vasa. Classification (NCBI taxonomy): domain Eukaryota; kingdom Metazoa; phylum Chordata; class Aves; order Psittaciformes; family Psittacidae; genus Coracopsis; species Coracopsis vasa. The sequence continues at coordinate 59,728 of JANHGB010089124.1, forward strand.
GTTTATTTTGCAACCTGTGCCTGTCTATTATCTCAGGGCCCATTAAATACATCTGGTATAACAAGTGTTTCTACTGATAAGCACAAAAAAGACTTTTCTCTTGAATAGCAAGCTATTTGTTTTAGTAAATTGCTCTTTATGGTTAAAATAGAATAAGTACAAGTATATCCAGTGCCACTGAAAGAAAAATACACCTAACCCCCCAATTCCCACACGAGTATGAGCCAATACACACTGATAGACACACATATATATGCACACATATACATACACACATTGAATATATCTGTACAACGACAAAAAACAACCCAGCTGTGCAAAGTGGACTTACATTTAGTTGAACTATAACCATAAACTACTGCAATCTTTCTATTTGTAATATTACAGCTTGTGTTATACATGCTCAACTAACCACACCACTAGCTACTTGAAGAAACAAACCAGAATCCAGCATTTCTGGCTCCATGTTTCTGGCTTTAACAAGCTGTTAAGGCTTTGGTGCAGATGAAGAGACATCCTCTTTGAAGCAAACTCTACACGGCTTCTCTTTCCAAGCTTTGAAGAAAGAGTGAGTCATGAAATAAAAAGTTATACGCTATACTCATCAAATGTCAACAATCAGTGTTTGAAAGCTTGGGCTTATATCACTCCTGTTGAATATTTCTCCTTTCCCCACACTAAAGTAGTATGTAATAGATGATACATAAAAGATGACAAACTTCCAAAAGGAATTCTCTACCATCAAAAGTGTTTTAACAGGGTATAATCAAGAATTTTGGTTTCTGTATGTGAACAACAATTTGTGCCTTATTAGTAACATAAAGCATCCAGATAAGGGACAGAACAGCATGAAAAACAAGTATGCTGTGGAACTGAATAAACTTTCATTATTGCAACCACATACACACTTCTAAATGTAAATTTTGAGATCTTGTCATTAAAAATACATCTTCACAGAGAGGAGTCCCATAAATGCTATAAAACCTCCAGTTGCCCCTCATAATTCATGATGCTGTGACATGCACAATGTTAATGGTGCACATATTGTGACTATTAAACATGAGAAAATATCCAAGGTTTTAAGAACATCTTCACATTATCACATGAAATAAATACACAAGAAAGAGACAATCAAATAAATATTAATTTTGTAGTTAAGGCAATAATAAATTCAGGTAAGCATGATTCAGGACAATGTCTTTTAATAAAAAAACTTCTAAAAAACACCAACACAAAACTGAACCAATAAACAGGAAGAACTTAACAGGTAGTCCTAGCAGATGAGATTCACACAAAAAGCACCCTCGGGGAGCAACAAACACCCAAATGTCAGTTGTATTGCAAACATTAATTACCCACCCCCTTTCTCTAATATCTCTAGAGATATTCAATGGAAAACAGTCATCTGGCTTGCTTTGAAGACATAAGCTACATAGGGGAACACATGGCCTCCTCTTCTTGAAAGGATCCACATAATCATAGAATCATAGAATAGTTAGGGCTGGAAAGGACCTCAAGATCATCTAGTTCCAAACCCACTGCCATGGGCAGGGACACCTCATACTAAACCATGTCACACAAGGCTATGTCCAACCTGACCCTGAACACTGCCTGGGATGGAGCATTCACAACCTCCTTGGGCAACCCATTCTAGTGCCACATCACCCTCACAGTAACGAACTTCTTCCTTATATCTAATCTAAACTTCCCCTGCTTAAGTTTTAACCCATTACCCCTTGTCCTATCACTGCAGTCCCTAGCGAAGAGTCCCTCCTCAACATACTTATAGGCCCCC
>JANHGB010089190.1:0-21182 GCA_026283785.1 Coracopsis vasa
TTACTGTGAGGGTGGTGAGGCACTGGAATGGGTTGCCCAGGGAAGTTGTGAATGCTCCATACCTGGTGGTGTTCAAGTCCAGGTTGGACAGAGCTTTGGGTGACATGGTTTAGTGGGAGCTATCCCTGCCCATGGCAGGGGGGTTGTAACTTGATGATCTTAAGGTCCTCTCCAACTCTAACTTTTCTATGATTCTATGATTCTATATGAAGGACAAATTAACAACACAATGAACATGGTTCTGAAGAGTCTGATTGATGAGTACAATCAACTGTATAAATATCTCAGAGTCAAGCTTCAACTAATAATTAGCATGACCCAAAAAATACAGCTTTTTAATCGTATGATTCTATAATGGTTACTACATAGGAAGCTGTTCTCCTGAGGAAAGAATACTGGAAAATTCAGGCTTGTGCTGCCCATATGTGTTAGAACAAAGTGTCCAGAAGCTGTTGCATTCACTAAGAGCTTTGTCTTCCTGAAACAGCACAGTACCACTTTTGGCCTGGCATATATAGGGTACTTCGCTAAACAAAGCACTAAGTGGAATCTTGTTTCTGCTGTGTAAAGGGCACGAGAGAGACTTTTCAGAAGTTAAGATACCATTTTAGCATCCTTCCTCGTGTCTTCACAAATATTATAGAACCTGTTTTTCTTTTTCATATGTGTGCTGGACAACCTAAACCCAAGAAAGTAAGTGGTCTTGAGTACATATTCCTGGTCTCACTTCTATCCTAGCTCAGCTGCAGCAGTCTATTCTGGTTGTGCAATGTATTTTTAACTAAACATGTGTCTGAGCAAAAGCCCTGAGAAATAATTAAGAATCACTCTAGATCTTAATGTACTTTGGGCTGCTCTATTTCAACAGTGAATAAATATATATGCACATTGCCATTATTAACATTAAAAATAAATCTAACATCTTTTAATAAGTATGAAAAATCACTGTAGTGTTTGCGGGTAGTCCTTCTGTCTGTCTTCCCATTGATTTAGGATCTCTGATTCAATCAGGCATGAATTTCTCTCATGCATCTTATTCTTGTTCTGCTCTTATAAATTCTTCCTCAGCTGATCTTGCCCCCATTTAACAAGCCTGGAAATAGTTTTGTTGCTCTAACCTAACTATTTCACACATTGCCCTCTGTAGAGCTGAATATATTTCTTTTTTTTTAATGTGGCTGTATCATTAACAGTAAAATATTTCTCATTTCTCCCTGTGTATATACGGTAGAGATACGCTCCCCAGCTCTCTGCAGAGTTATAAAAAGCCTCCACTTGCCCCTTGTGACCTTGTCACCGAGAATTGCTTTTAGATTCTGTGCCATTTGAACAAACACAGCAATTCACTTTCATGTTCCAGCAAATGCTAAGGGGAAAAGAAAAAGGAAGAAAAAACAAAAAGAAAAAAGGGTGCTAAAGTATGCAATATATGACCAGGATCATTCCCACTTTGACACACACTTTTTCTCACCTCCTTTTAAGGCTAAAGTACAGGGAATTCATGCCACTGACATGTAACGATTTCTATTTGATCACACTCACTTAGAAACATCTGTTCTGCTTGGACACAGAGCATGAGAATGTGCTTGGAGCAGGAGAATGTAGATGGGTTTGCTCTTTAGTGAATTTATTTCAGTGAACTTGTAAATGAAGGGGCGCTGGACTGAATGGTTACACCACCAGACTGAAAGCAAGCTCATCAGTGTTGTAGCTCTATTCAGCCATCCTCTTGGACATATTTGTAATATACTATTAGGAATTTTGGTCCATATCAAGGTTCCAAATAAGCTCCTTCTTCAGAGTATCTTTGAGCTTGGACTCCTTTAATCTAGGACCTAAGGATCTTTAGGGTTGACAGTAGAAAGGTCTTGATCACAAGCTTGGGCTGATGGTTATCTGACTGAGCTAGACATCCCTGTGTGCTGCTTTGGATCAGTCTAAGGACTCCCATGCTGCTAAGTAATGTGGGTAAAGAGCTGAATGTGAGTCATTGGTGTGCTTTTGTGGTGATGGGGACAAATAACATCTGAGGCAGCATTAGAACAAGATTAACTGCAGATCCAAGGAAGTGATTACTCACTGTTATTCGCTTCTTGTGAAACCCCATACAGAGTACTATGTCTCATTTGGGTGTCCACAATATAAAAGAAGTATTAGCAAATCTTAATGACTTCAGCAGCAAGTAACCAAGATGACCAGGGGATGGGATGCACGAGGAAAGCTTAGACAGCTGGTTTAGTCTTTCTGGGGACAAGGAGAAAGTGGGTAGATCTGATTGCAATCTTCAGTTTTCTAATGGGTGGTTATAGAGAGAATGGAGCCAGACTTCTCAGGGTTGCAATATGAAAGCACTAGAGGGAACAGATGCAAGTGGTCACAGAAGTTTCTGTCTGATATAAGAGGAAAATTCTCTGTGAAGTACATAGTCAAATATTGGAACAGGGGCCAAGAAGGCTGTGTTGCCACTTTCCTTGGAGATTATCAAAGCTGAGATGATGAGGCTTTGACAGGTCTGATGTATAAACTTAAACATGCTTTCAGTAGAGGACTGGTCAGTGCAACTGACACTATTTTATAATCCTGTATGTAAGAAGAAGTGAATACCTTTACTTAAAAACACTGCCTATTGGGCAAAGTGGACTTCTTGATCAGTCAGAGGCAGTAATCTCATAAAGACTTGAAGATGAAATAACCATTCCAGGAAATATTTCACAGACAACTTCAGTTAGTGAATAGAGTTGCCCTGGTTTCACAAAGGCTTTCACATAGGTAAGGACTGATAAAGTAACATCACTTCATGCAACACCCTGGATTTTAGTGGTTTTCTTGTCTATTGCTTGAATTTGATATACTCACAAGCTGCTCATTTATAGCTGTAGGGTTTTTGTAGACTCCTTTTACTAAATTCAAAATCATATTCCAAAACTCTTACTTCCCTTCTCAGCAAAATTTTTGGGAATGATACTGTTTTAAACACTGTGTCCAAACAGGTTTTATTAAGGACTCATTCTGAAATTGGACTTTCGTAGCCCGTGGTGTCACGAGTTCTGACAGGCACATAACGCCTAAATTAGGGAGAGAGAAAAGTTGAGATATTGAGTTTTACACACGAAAGTATAAAGCTGTCATATATCCACACTTTTAGATGCAGTTGCCAGGTACCTTATGTATTTGTCTATAATACAGAAATGCATAGACTGTGTGAAAATGATAAATAACTGATGCCTGAAAGTATACTTCATTTTATATTAAAGAAGAAAAAAAGTAAAAGAAAGGGAGGAAAGAAAAGCTTGAGATTGCAAAAGAAAGGCAATTCCCATTCTCTGGATCTATTACCAGATCCAGATAGATTACCAGCCAGGCCAGTTATGGGGAAAATGAACATAGACATGTATTTCTGGCAGTGGAGTTGTGTCAACAGCGAGGATCCTTTTCACAGCTACTCTGCACTGACTTCTATTTGGTTTTCCCTGTAGTTCGAGGACTCTCTCTTCACTGTTTGAGAAAGTGTAGTGCAGAAGACCTTAATTTGGCAGGGTCTGTTTAAGCTCTAGGAGTGACTTTAATTAATGCATTAATTAGTCTGCTAGAGAGAAACAAGTGAATAGCAGAAATGTTTCTCTATGCTCATGCAGCCATGTGGATACATGTGTATACCCTCCTGCAGACTGAAGCTGGCTCGGGGATCAACACTGTCCTCCACTGTCTAGTGGAAACAAAGCAGTGGTTTCTAGAAAAAACGCAGTTGTGTTTCTGTTGCTCCCTTTGATGTGCTTCTGGCTGGATCAATTTCTTCTTATGTGTGCTCAGAGACCCACATCAGGGACTAATTCTTTCTCCTTTCCTATCACAACTTAAAATATTCATAGTGTCCTTCTGTGACTCAGGCTAAATTCCCAGTCTTTTGAGTTTCTGGCCTTTAACACTGAGGCATTGCCTGGAAAGAATAAGTTAAACCCAAACTTTTTTGGCTGAAAGTTACAGCTGCAGGTGCCTGAGAGATGCACCGCCAATGCAGATGCACCCAAGAGCATCCTCTGGCTTACATCAATAGTCTGACTAGTCCCATATTCTTTGTGACAGGGGCAATAGGAGATGTTATCTAGGAAAAGCACGTATGTCTGGCTACTTTTTGTCATTCATTCCATTTGTATTCTCTGAACATGATGTTTTAGGGATGCTAGGGGGTCTGTCTCAGACTAATCTTTTTAGTATCCGTTTACCAACCTGCTGTCCATCAATTTCTTTAATTTCATTTTGAACTTCTGATCCTATCTGCCTCTATTCTGTGGCAACACACTACAGAATTTCACTATCCATTGTATAAAAAAGAACTTTTTTGGTTTTTTAACCAGTTTACTTTGTTTTATCCAATGTTCCAAACTCGAGCATTGTGGGATTCGTTACACTATTTTGTAAAGCTGAATCATTTCCAATCTCTGCCTTGTCCATACTAAACTGATGAATCCTAGATTTTATAGTCTCTCTTTTTAAAACATTTGCTTATAAAAAGTTCCATTCCCCTTATAATTTCATCTACCATTCTCTATACTTTCCTTAACTTCACTGAGCTGCTCAAACAAGAATCACAAAATCATAGAACACCCCAGGTTAGAAAGGACCTCCAAAGATCATCTAGGTCAATCTTAAGTGGGAATGGAAGCCTGGCTGAGATTATCTAGCAACTTACCCAATCACATCTTGAAAAGCTCCAGGAATGGAGACTCTACCATGCTCCTGGAGGGGTTGTTCTAGTGAATGATCATTCTCAGTGTAAAAAATGTCTTTCTTATATCAAGATGAAAACTCTCCCAGTCTAACTTGTGCTCATTGCCCTTTGCCTCCTCCATGTGGCTCCTTGTGAAAGAGTCTATCCTCTTGGTAACGGCCCTTTAAGTACTGCAATACAGTGATGAGGTCTATGCTTAACTTTCTCCATTCCAGGGAAAAAAGACCTAACTCTCTCAGTCTTTCTTCATATGGCTGATTCTCCTGCCCTCTGATCATCTTAACACCGTGGGTGGATTCCAGCCAGACCACATAGCACCCAAGATAAAGGCACACAAAGTTTTATAGAGTAACAAAAGGACATCCTTTGCTTTGTTTGATCTTAAAATTTGGGGGATTTTAGACCATACTGCAGCATAAGCTTGTGATGTCAGAGGTGGTTAACTGTAACTTCCAGGTCTTTTTCCTCGGTCACAACACCTGGTTCTTCAATTCAGCATTTTGTAAACATGGCTTAGATTACTTTTTTCCTCCATGCATTTGTTGCAATTACATTGGGTTTATATATACAAGGCTATAGGGGTGTCATCTCTGAGAAGAGACCAGAAGCTGTACTTGCATTGGAGAGAGCCAGGTCCAGATGGCTCCAAAAAGGACCCATCGTTGACCAGGTGTTTTTAGCTTTGTCCTATTCAATATCCTATGCTATTTTTAATGAGCAATAAATTAATCTTTCCCAAATCAAGTCTGTTTCACTCATGATAGCAAATGATGAGTGACTTCCATGTATTTATCTTGACCAACAAGCTTTTACATCTTATTTTGTGTCCTGTTGAGGAGTTGGGGTGAAAGAGCAGCTTGATGAATGCCTAGCAGCCAATCAAGATTAACATACTATGTTCATCAACAGTCATATACCAGATCTCATTTTAATCTACAGAAATCAACCTTTCTTTAGGTGTATCTCATCTTGAAGCTGTTCACAGAGCAGGGAAATTAGATTAGGCACTGAGCATAGGAGATCATTGTCATGAGGAGGTCAAATGAGCATAAAAAAGAGCATCGCAGAGGCTCAGTACTTTCATGAGTCTACCCCAATAAAAAGTATCATAAAAGAATGCCAAAACGTTATGACCAAAATCAGGATGCTTTAGATTTTCAGCTGTTGCCTTAATTCCAGCACCCAACAAATGCAGGATTCTATGTTCTTGAGCACTTGAAGAAGCTAATGTTTGATGCTTGCAAGTAATAATACTTAGGGAAAATCAGACTTCAATGGCAGACAAGGAGTGAGTAATAGAATGCACTGTGCAAGTTGAAAGAGAGAATTAGCCATGATCCACAAGGAAAAGGGAAAAGATCAGACTGTGCAAAAGCAAGGTAAACGCCATCTCTTTTCTTCCTTTTCTTTTGTCCTTTTTCCTTTTTTCCCATTTTTTATCCATTGCTCTCACTTTTTTCTCTCCAGGCTTACCACTACCTCCAAGACCATTTTTTATTATAGGACAGAAATAAATTTTATTATAACTTGAGCCCATTAAATAGGTCAGAGAACATAATTAACGATAAAAATTTGAACACTCCCCCAACCTACAAAAAGCACACAGTTAATTTGCCTCTTATACAGAAGTACTTAACACCTGAGAATTGTTCTATCTTAAATTCTGAGACTGAAGAAAGAGACTAATCTGGGAGCCTTCGTACTAGCTTAATTCATGTTATTTAACTAAAACCTGTTAACCTTTATGAGAATTAACCTTTATGAGAATTAACCTTTGACTCTGTTAAGGTAATTAATTGAAATATGAATGCATGGATATATCTCTATGGAATAATACTTCTACAAAATAACTTGAAAGGGAGATATTTAACCTTCCCTAATACACCAAGGAAATCTCTCAATTATGTTGCCACTATGTGATCTCTGAATTGCCTAGGACCAAGGAATAGTTAATGGTTTGTTATGATAGCAAGGGAAAGAATGGTCACTCTGTGCTGGACCAGATGCTACACATCAAACTTTTCCTGCGGCTTTACATAAAACCAAGTACGGAGCAAATTTGCCATCCTCTCCAGTTTTGAGCTACACTTTTATATGAAGGAAAATGACAACAAAATTAGTAAATACTTATTAAGAGAACTGCTTGGATTAAATAAATTGCACTGAAAGTTGTTAAAATTATTACAAAGAACTGGGACAGTTTGCTAGAGAAGGATCTTTACAGATGCCCTGTGCTTATATTCACTTTCTAAAAATCAGCAACTAAATGTACGTGGAGATAAGATTGAGTGCATCCTCAGTTTTCCCCAAAATTCCTGATATTACTCTAGCATTAGGACAGTTTGTGTCCCTTGACTATCACAGGAGCATGTCAGGCATAGAGGCTTGAGCAGAGAAGAGTAGACTCTCCAGACTACCAAACCCATGGGGAAAGCAGATAAATCTTAAGTCTTGTCTCAGATCTGCATATGAAAAGTGTTCAGAACTGTTGAGTCCAAGAGAAAGTGTGAGGTTGTATTCACAGCTATTTAAGATTGAGGGATATGGTATGACACTGCTATAGCTCCTTTTTAGCCTGCATATTTGGCTTTCCTTCTAATGGGAAATAAAGAAAACTGTGTGTGGAAGGAGGGGAACTGAATATCTCCCTGAAGTTTCCTATCTACCCTTGAGGTGAACAGCCACCTCACCCCTCTGTGGAGGATGAAGAGGTGGTATAAAGTCACATTACAAAGTCTCTGTCTGCAGATGCTCTGTAGATGCCTGCCTTGCTTTCTGGAGCATTTTGCAGAGGGTTTATGGAGTGTTATTACAAGTATTTTTCTTCTCTGTAATATCAGTTGCCCTTATAGCCTTGGAAACTGCACACAGTTCCAGAGAGGAAAAATGTTAAACAGTAACTTTTATAAAACTAAAAAGTAACTAAGAAGTATATATCCTCATTGTCCTTGCTGCATCTCTAAACAATTTTAAGACAAACTCCTTATCTATAGAAATGGGGGGTGCTGAATCTGCTTTTCTATAATTCCTTTAAGTCTTTTTATCAGCACTTGTCCTGTTGCTTTCTTTTCTTTTTAATCTCATACTTTCCTGGTTTTAATTTTTTTCTTCTTTTTATTTTAACTTTGAGATTGTATTCATTGTCCTTCTAAGCAACTTTTGGATATTTGACCAGAAACTGTTGTGTAGAATGCAACATTTTTTGTATGCTCTTGGTGCGCACATTCATCATGTACATTGTTCATGTAACATTACATATCATTTTAAATCCAAGGCCAAATCCAAACCTTTCTGTAACTTGTGATCTCTTCAGAAAGCAATATGAAGTTTGATTGAAAATGACAAGGACACAAAACTTTATCAAAGTGGTTTCCTTTTCATTCTTTTAGCCATCAGATAATAAGGGTTTAAGTAGATTACATCTCCCAACTGAAAGCTCTGGTTTAAGCAATGGGGTTATGTCCTGTATTCCGTGTGTCTTCCTTGACTATATTCTTTCACTGTTCAAGCCCTCAGACTAGTTCTTGGCAGGAAGAGAAACCCAAAATGCATCTTCATTCAAGGTGTTCACAAATAATCAGTAATTCAAAGCCAAAGCTTGTGTCAGAGTAATGGAAAGGCAAGCTGAACAGGAGACAGGACTGTCAGACAGATCTGTGCAGACCTGGTAGACAGGGAAAATGAACATATTAAGAATATCAGAGCAGTGCTCGAGTCACCATCCCTGGAAGTGTTTAAAAAACATGCAGATGAGGCCCATAGTGACATGGTTTAGTGACGGCCTTGGCAGTGCTGGGGTAAAGGTTGGACTTGATGATCTTAAAGTTCTTTTCCAACCTAAATGATTCCGTGTTTCTATGATTCTATGACTTCTATTTCATGTTTATTTTCTATAAAAGTATCCAGAACAAAGTCTGCAGCAATGTAATATCTCCTGTTCTGCTTTGCTTCCTGGCTGAAATCTCAGGCTGGCATTGAACCAGGATTTGTGCTTCTGTCTTTTCAGTACTTTTTATCTTTTAACTTCAAAATTTGTTACCTCACAGGGCATTTCCTGGCTTGTTGCATTGGTGAAAGAGGAACTGGAGGACATAGGAGTGGCCATGGAGATGTGGAAGACTCTGTGATCAAATCCTGCCTCTTTTAAAGTATCCTTTGGATGTATCATCATGTGGTTGGGTACCCACTGGACCAGCTTTGGTATTCAGAGGCAGCATATCCTGTAGCAGCAGAGAAAACGGAAACAAATGAAGGAGTAGAGACAGAGCCCTGTGTCTAACAAGCAGTGTGAGACCACATTTGTTAGAATTGCAGAGGATGAGAGAAATGGAAAGGTCAATATAACTTTATGTCTGTGTCCCTGCCTTACAAACAGGCATTTAGAGAGGGAGAGGGAGGTAGAAGTGCTGACTTCTTCCCCTACAGCAAACAAGTTATCTGTAGATCAGAACAGAATGGATCTAGGACCTTTGTCAGCTCTTTTACCATCAGAATTGTGAGGACCAAATTTCACGTTTACAGAAGACGATTAAATTGTTTTAATTTCCCACAGGCTTAGTTTTCTTTTAGTATCTTCCAGCTTCTGATGCAGTTTTGAACTCCCGAGCTTCAGGGAATATGTATTGTAGTATCAAATGTAATGTTCAAATGCCTGGAACATAGGATTTTCCATACCAGATCAGGCCATGAAGTCACCCTTGTCCCTAGCCTGTCTGATGGCATGGCCATTTTATCTCATAGTTCAGAGGAGGCAGTAGCCAGGCAGACAATCTAAATGCTGAATCCCCTTCTTGCCTGAAAATAACATGGACTTGCCTCTGGGCTCTGAAATATGAAAATATCCATTGATATTTCGCTTTCTTCTGCTTTCCAGTTTTTATTATAATGAATTTTCTCAAGTATTAGTTTTACATGTCAGAGTGTAATATTAAAAGTTCATTATGCTGTGTGTTATATATACCAGATAACTCTCATATTAATGTTTTAGTAACCTCCAGTTTCTTTGAATAGTTTATATGTTGGTCTTTGGGCACTAAACATTTAAAATTGCCATAAATATATAATAATGCATTGTACATGTATATGTATATGCATATGCATATGTATAATGCATGCATGTGTATAGATGTGTAGATTCTTACCATACCAACTCAAGCTGTATTTCCCAGTTTTAAAGCCAGTATGGAGTATCCTAGATAAAATGAATCTATCTTGTTGCAAAAAGAGAACACAAGAGCCTTTGTTCCACCACCTCTGGTCTTCGAAGGTTGTAAGCATTTGCTTACAAGCTGTGGGTCTTGAACAAAAAGATGAGCATGCATTTAAGTGTTTTGTCAAGTTGGGATATCAATTTGATGTTTCTAATATAAGTAGGCTTAATAAGAAAAATAACAAACTCACATGAGATTAAGACAGTAAAGTGTTTATTAGTTGCTAGGAATTTGCCATAATCCTTTTCGCTATTTCAAAAGGCCAGATCTGCAAATCCTTTTGCATGTAATAACCGTTCACACAGCATGGAAAGGAAGTACTGGGAGCAGACAGTGTGAGCTATGTAGAAATTCCATCGCAAATCTGGCCCAAGAAACTTTCTTATCTATGTAAACCCTCAATGCATAAGTCATTTGTATATAATTTTGTTTGGTGCAGATACAGCACAGTTATGGGAGTTTAAACAGTCAGCAGTTGTCAGCTTAGCTGCAGAAACTGACCACATGTGCATTGAAATACAAAATAAAGCTCATTCGTTGGAATCTCAGTGAGAGAGAATCAAGCATCATACTTTTTACAAGGAACAAGCCATTATCTGGGCTGAGCTGAAAACTGAGCTACTGCTCAAAGCCTGGAACAACCTGGTCTGATGTCATAGCTGACCATGGTTTGAGTAGGACCTTGCACTGGAGATCTTTTGTGACTGCTTTCAGCCATTATCCTACTGGTCCTACGATGAAGCTGTGAAAGTGAAGAATGAAGAACACCTTCATAATCTCATTCTGACTTTGGAAAATGTACAGACACTAAATCTGATACTGTAGAAAATTCTTTGACACTTCATTTAAGTGGGTGAGTGAGAGAAGCAGCAGATTGTGATCTTCCAATGAGGCACTAAAATGTGTTGAGGTGCTCTGTAACGGCTTGAAAAGATATTTCTGTTTAGTGTCTGAAAAAGTAGGGTACCTTTTCAGGTAGATAATAAAATAGAATGATATAAAAGAATATAGGGCACTTCTCTGAAGCAAAGTCCAACACTATCATTGCCAAACTTCAAATTTCATCTGTAATGCATAGAAAGAGCAGAGCTTCTTGAAGGGACCACTAATACTGTGCAACTGTGATAAAAATACCTTTCCACGGACTTGCGCTATTGTGAATCTGAACCATTTTATCTCAAATTCTTAGAATCATCCAGTGTAAATTGGATGTCTGATGCAGAGCACCTTGTTGACAGGATAGAATTGAGTCCACTTTCTCTGGTAGGCAAAATGTCAATAGACAGCCTAATTATTCCCCCAAACCCCCTGTAGCCTTGCTGGAGGGGGAAGGGCACTCTTCAACTTAGGTGGCTATGCTATTTGAGATGGATCATCATCTGGGAGTGCTGTTCTCTCATTGAGAATATAGAAGGAGCTTACCTGGCAGGTATAAATGCCCAGTTTCTTGATGCCTGAAGTCTAGAGGAACACATCTCCAATTCCAACAGCTGAAAATCTGCAAAGTTATAAGCACTGGAAAGCAGTCTTTATCTGGATAGCCATCAGCATCTTCCACTGAGGACACTTTCATTAGGTCCAGTTTTGTTCTGACGACACATATATCTGCACAGGCTACCATCAAAAGCCTTCTAATTTCCGGGTATTTCATACAGTAGTGAGTTCTCCCATTTTCTCTTCAATATGTTATCACTAATCTATGAGGAACTGAGTGCACACTAAGTTTGCAAAAAAACACTAAATTAGGAAGGGCTGTTGATTCCTCCAAGGATAGGGAGGCTTTGCAGAGGTCTTGATAAATTAGAGTGTTGGGTGATTACCGACCTTATGGAACCCAAGAAGGACAAATGTTGGATTCTGTACCTGGGATGGTGTAATCCTGGATGTACATATGCATTAAGAGTCAAAAGAGTGAAATGCAGCCCTACAGAAAAGGACATGAGAGCTTTGGTTGATGGTAATCTCAGTATGAGTCGACAATGTGAGCTGGCAGCCAAAAGAACACATTGGGGTGCATTAAGCACAGTATAGCTACCTGGTCAAAAGAAGCAATTGTCCCACTATACTCAGCATCGGTGCAGTCTCACCTTGAGTTCTAAGTGCAGTTTTGGGCTCCACAATATAAGAAGGATATCAAAATATTAGAATGTTTCTAAAGAAAGACAATAAAGATGGTGAAAGATCTAGATGGCATGAAATATGAGGACCAGCTGATCATACTAGGTTTGTTCAGATTAGAGGAGACTGAGAGGTGACCTTATTTCTGTTTTCAACAGACAGGGAGGTGCTGATCTCTTTGTTCTGGTATCTGGTGATAAGACACAAGAAAATGGTGTAAAGCTGGATCAGGGGAAGTACAGATTGGATGTTAGGAAATATTGCTTTACCGAGAGGGTGTACACAAGCAGTGGTACAGGCTCCCCATGGAAGTGGTCATGGCCCCAAGCCTGTTGGTGTTCAAGAAATATTTGGTCAATGCATTTAGATATATGGTTTAAATTTTGCCCTGTGTACTGTCAGGAGTTGGACTCAACGATCCTTGTCGGTCTCTTCCAACTCAGAATATTCTGTGATTCTATAATTCTTTGATTCTATAGTTTTGGCTTAAAAAATACTAAATATTTAATCTTTAATTTCAAGCAGCACTGCCTTATCTCTTCTTATTGACACACAATAAAAAGCAATGGGATGATTGCCCTTCAGCTCATTTTTTCTATTGACCTCCAAGTGTTTTCTTTGCAGTTGCTCTTCTAGCTGCTATTCAGCCTCCCCTCACATGAACACCTCTCAGGGCTTTAACCTTTTATAGTTAGCTCTCTTTTATTTATGGTAGATCTTATGCTGAGAATGGATGTACAAGCTGAACTTTGTGTTACAGATGAGAATACAGCACCGATTCAAAAAATGGTATTATTGAGTTCTCAGAATATTTCCTCCCCAGTTTGCATACAGATTAACTTTTCATTGCTATTGTTGTTGCGTTTAATCTCTGCAATACACTGAGAAAGGTACTAATAAAAACAGTATGAATCTGTAAAGTTGCATTAAAGTCAGTAAAGGTAAATGAATTTGCATGAACTGAAACTCTTGCCATTTAACATTATTTTCACATGTAATTATGAGGTTTTCTGTATGCATATTGTGTTGCTATATTTTTAGTTCTTTTTTGGAAGACAAAATTGTCCTGATGTGTTTATGTTAAAAATGCAATGTTCAGCTTCTATCAATACTGGTCTCTGAAAAACTTACTGATACTTGAAACTACTGTCTTCTGTCTTGCTTTTTGGTTTACGAAAGACAATTAAAAAAATGAAGTGTTTAACTCTCTGGAGAAGAAAATTTTAATGCACAGGATATTTATTCTGTCAAATATTGCTGTCAGCTAAAGCTGCAACTGGGGGCTAGATCTATTTTGGAAATATCTTCCCTGATGTATCTGACTTTTGTTGCAATTTTGTTTAAATCACATGAAATAATTCTTGACTATTTAGAACACCAATAGCCAGAGGTAGGCATTAATGATACATGATGGTGAAGCGCTGTAATGCATCTTGCTGTAGAAATGTGGTAGAATTACTGATTTGTCTGTATTTTGCCAGGTTCTGCTCCAAATGTTCCCCCAATAAGTCAGCAATTGCTTTGGTGGGTTTAAATCCAGATCTGACCTTCACTTCTAAAGCGAAGGTTACACAGTTCTTCTTTCCTTAAAAACTGTCCTGATTTTGGATAGACAATTAAAAAGTCAGTAACTCCTATGTTCAAAATCTGAATGGTGGCTTCCACCGTTCTGTTTTCTCTATAACCATGTTGACTTTACAGTTAAATCCTGCCCAAATTCTTCTTGTTAAATACATATTGCCACTCTTGGCTAAGTCTGACCAGCTGCTGGCTTCCATACAAAGCCCTCTAGTAGCCCCTTCTCTTTCTCTCTCTCTTCTTTACTGTTTTCCTACTTTCAGGATAAATTCTAAGGTAATATGGGACAATTTTATGGCACTTTAATGAACTGGCCTCAAGTACACTTAGTCTTGTGCTTTAAAATAAAGTGTCTGTATACAAGCTGCCAACAAGGAACAGCTGCAGTCAGTACAGAATGATCAAGTTCCACTGATGACGGCTTTCTCTGAGACGATAGACTTTTTCTTATGAATATTACAATATGGTACAGCGAAGATTTCCACACCTTTTTACTATTTCTTAGATCCACAACTCAAAGTTTTCTGTTCCTACTGTTACTTCTCCCAGCTGCTTGGAGAGGTAACATCTTTTCTCCAAACTATGTTTCTCCAGGTAGTGTCAAGAATGATGTTTAGATTTGATTCGCTCCCTAAAACCCCTCCAGCTTCCATTTTTTCCAAGCCCATAAAGTATCATACACTGAACATGTGGTTTTTTTGCCTTTGCACCTCTTACAGACAGACTGGCCTTTTCCCTGTTCCATACTCCTGTGGATAGTGTTATGCAATAGATGGGGTTGCGCTTAATTAATAGGGCCTTACTTTCCAAGGAGAATCTCTTTCATGTCTTCAGGTGATATAAAGGTCCTTGAGCACTGTCTTGCCAAGATCTCCAAAACCAAGAAAGCCTTACTCTGGAGAGTGATTGTTTAAGAATATCAGCCTGATTGAGAAAGTTCAGCAGTTCAAAGAGTAATACTAATGGATTGATTCATTTACATTTTCCCATCTGCACCAAAAATGCCAGTGTCTAGGTAGGAGACAAGATGTGCTATTACATGAAGCTCATGAGACTCCTTTAGTATGAACATTGCAACACAAATGTATTATTATCTGTCTCAAAATACACTGAAATAATCAGCCCCACATGCATCGCCATGGTATCTGAACACCTCTGGGATGATATAATAATGTAATTGATCTAAAAAGGTAGTGTAATTATACCTCTGCTGCAATATTTCACACATAGAGACTATTTATAATGAATACACTTTTACTTACTTTTTGAAAGGATCTATTTTCTTCAACGAGAGACAGTGGGATAATTTACAGACGAGAAAGCTCTTTGATTGGAGAAAGTATGAGACATTAAATGAGAGGTTCAGTGTTTGCATTTGAGCAATTGATTGACTCCTTGCACCTCAGGGTTTCTCAACAAGAAAAGATAACAAGGCTTTCTTTTACTTTGATGTGTCTCTTCTGATTGGATGCTCAAAATGCAGAGAAATGTTTGTTCTGCTGACTCTTACCCAGATTTAGCACCTAAAACATAAGCTTCTAGTCTAAGATGATAGTCATTCTGTCTCCTTCCGTAGTCAATGGGGAGAAATTAAAACCACCAGAAAGAATGACCTATATCTTACCAAGAAAGGTATCTGATGGCTGGGACAACAGACCACAGTTACAATTCCTTGACAATATTTGGAATATAAATAACCCATTTAGACTGGATCCTGAATGAACGCAAGCACTTCATTACCTTTGTGAAGTTAGATTGTAGTGCATTAGGGCATGGATTTTCTCTCCTACACTGTGTTTTTTCCTACTGTGTGTGAAGCCCCAAGAAGTTTAAAATTCCAAAGCATCTGAAGGCACAGTTTTACATAGTGTATTTCTTTTCATATATATATATACACACACACATACATATGTATATATATACACATATAATTATACATGTTATAGTCACTAAGCACAACAATATAGCAATACTACAACATACTAATCGAGCATGGCAGCGCTGAAAGAGCACAAACAAAACTTCTGCATCTTAAGCAGCAGAAACAAAAGAGTGCATGAATTCTTTAATATATAAATATGTGACTGTTTCTGCTGCTTGCCTGAGAAATGCTTTCCAAATTGACAGAGGAAAATCTTCAGTACAAGCTTAAATCCTTGTTCAGGAAAATAGTTAATGGGGGATTATTTTATGCATATATTTTAGTCTTGTTGCCTTTAGGATAATTGAGAAATATGTAAAAGTTAAGTAAATGTCATCATGGCAAAATAATGCATCTATTTCAACTGGGAAAAGTGAAACTATGACTGCAATTGATTGGACTTCTTTCAAAGGTCAAATGCTGCCAAGCATCGGTATTTGGGTTTCTATGGTTGTTTCTTCTACTGACTTTCCTTTTTGTAACATGACTGTTAAAAATGGTTTTGCAACACTTAAATTCACAAATTTAATTATAGTTTAAACACGTGCAAGTAGTTACTAAAATTTCCCTTTCTCTGATATTTTATGATCTTCACACACACACACAGAGAACTCTAATTAAATTGTGTTTGTTTTTATGTGCAATTTGTGATTTCTGATTTTCACATCCTTCATTAATTAGATAAGGAAAAAACCATAGGGTTTTAATTACTCGAGATACGTGTGAACACATCTCCATTTTCAATTAAAGGTGAGATCAGATGTTTGAAAAGAAATTAACTAACATATTATTTTTTCTTTTATTATCCTGACAGAAAACACACATATCATGCGATACTATCAGCAGGTCTGCTTGCACTTCTTAGAAATCTCTTGGGTATGTGTTATATTGAAAGGAATTCAATGACAAAAGGAAGAAACTAAGGTCTAAATCTTCAACAAGACCTGTGAATGACTGCATCATTTCTGACTTCTTTTAGCAAGATCATTCCCAGTTAGACATAATTTAATTTCACTAGTGAATTTTACAGGAATAATCTGGCATTTGGTACACATACCCTCCAGTGAAAGAAACACTGATTTCAATGAGTTCGAAGTCAGATTTAGCACATACTGGTAGTCCATCTTCCTAATTTTATGAGCAAAATATGTATATGAATACATACGAATTGCTCATAAATGGTCTTTCTAAAGGGAAGGAAAAGTCAATAGAATGATAAATGCCAATGATTAGAGAATAAATATACTGGGAAAGACCACAGGCAATGTCCATAATAACTCACTGCTCATGCCCAATGCTAAAGAAGTGAATGAGCTGGGTGGGTATCTAACACACCTTTGTAAAACACAGCTCCTAAAATCACCAATACATCAGCTGTATAGTCACCTTTCTCACTATTAGATTATGAAGAGCTGGTGAGTGCCACATAGAGTCATGGAATAGTTAGAGTTGGAAAGGACCTTAGGATCATTTAGTTCAAACCCACATCATGGCAATGTGGCAAGTCATACAGCAATTTCTCTGACTTATTTGTTTTCCAGGAATGACAATGCCTCTGCCTTTTCTTCCTGTCCTTCTCATACTGTGCACCATACAAAGCTCTTCAAATCTGTCATTTATTCTTTTCTACGAACAATGTGGAAATAGATGTCTACACTGAAGCTGTCAGAATAATTTAGAGATAAATAAACTACAGCATAAAAGAAACAATCTGTCCATGCTATGGACTAATTTAACCTGGTTTCAGGGAACTGCAGATATAACTGTGAAATTAAATATGTTTTCTTCCTTATAAGTTATGTAAAGAAGATGATACAAGCTTTAATAGAGCCATCTGTCTAAAATGAAGTAATTTCAAGTTGCATTGGTCCCACAGGCAGGTTTTCCTGGTTTTGGTTTTGTTTTGTTCTACCCTTGTAAGGCCAGAGATCTTTCAAGACTATGAAATCCACCCTGGCTTTAGATATGAAAACTTACAAATATAAAGGAAAATTCTACACATTTTCATTTCACAATATTGCAGCATTGGACTGTTAATCTTCTTAAAAATTAAATAGGCTATAGCATAGAATCATAGAATCATTTAGCTTTAAAAGACCTTTGAGATCGTCAAGTCCAACTGTTAACTGTCAAGTCAACCACTAAACCATATCACTGAGCACTGCATCTACACACCTTTTAAATACCTTCAGGGATGGTGATTCTGCCTCAAAGCAGATGAAATAGACTCAGTTGTGAAACATGGCATAGCTTTGAGTAATCAAATGGCATCTCCTATGTAAAGTAAACATGTACTTTGACTATGGATAGTACCCCAATCCTCCTGAAACAGTGTTTAACTTAGAACTGATCTTGGTTCTACTTTCTAGCTAAAGACAGTCCAGTTATCTAGGCAGTGCTCAAAAACCTTCTAATATTTGGAACAGTCAAGACATAAAAATTTATGGCCAGTAACATGGTTCTTAGCTTTCTATTGTCACTATAGTATAAAAGGATTTAGGGTTTAGAAAGTCTTAGGCATAACAGTGATCTGGACACAAAGGCTCTGTAAATTTAACAGTGTTTGGGCCAGTTCTGAGCAGGTGAAGTATGCCACTGACTGTCTGAATGGTCCTTGGCAGTCTTTGGGTTTCATGTAGCTTAAAGTCTCCTAAATAACTGCAAGGCAGAGCACAGGAATTAGCCTAATCCAGGACTAATGGATAGTTTAGATATAGCTATTATGTTGAAGGCTTGGAGGGTTTGAAAATGTACATAGTGAGACTATTTGAGTGGATATCAGGGCTGGAGCACAGGCCTTGCAAAGTTCTTAGTTGAGATGTTACTAGGGGGACAACAAACATCTCATTTTCTCTACTTTGGACTTACCTTAGATATCTTTTCCTTTGAGGGCTGCTTGGCACCATCAACTGATAATAGAGGGAGCCTGGTTGGTTTGCTCAGATTTGCCATATATCATCAAGGTTAAGGATAGAGGAGACAAGTAATACCTCATGTAGGATTCCTTGGGTCATCTTGCATAAATCCTTTAGGCTTTGTGTTGTTCATTTTTCCCAGCTAAAAAAAGGGGATAATATCTGGCAGACTTTGTAAATGTCTGGTTTAGAAGGGTTGTAAAATTAGGTTTTGCTGTGGCTGTCATTACTGCTGTTTTTAATGGTTTGGGTTTTAAAGCACAAAGTCCTGATAAAGACAATTAGAGCCTTTCCAGATCTAGCTCATTAGCACTGTACTACCAGTCCTAAAGACTGCTTTTTCAATGGAGAGAGTATTTTGCCCAAATTCCCTTCAATGGTTCTGAAGTTTACATGTAGTCATCTAAAATACGTGGCCTGATTTTCAAAGCGCATTTGAGCAGCATTCACCACTGCTGTTCAAATGAACCCCTGAATCCTCACTACCATGGGAAATAAGAGCTTTTGTTTGGAAGGATTTACATTGGCTGTTAAGTATCTATGAATCCAGGATTTCTGAAGACATTAATGATGTTGTGTGCCTCCATTTGTAAGGTGGGCAATTCAGAGACACGATAAAGGTTTTGATTTCCAAAAGGAGCCACACAGTAGCCCTCGGAAAACAAAATCTTTTTAAGGTGTTCCAAGTTAGACATGCAAAATGAAAGGTCACATTTGAAAATCACTGAAGATACCCACAGGCGATTATCACGCAGAGAATTCTCTGGTTTTAATTAGCAGAGAATTAATCATTCCACAGAGAGTGAGTTAAAAAAGAAGAAAAAGAGATGCATGGTGGAAGCAAGGGAGAAAATCAAACTAGATTTCAGTAATGGACAAATACTAGTTCAGGGCCAGGAAATAAAATTATTTGAAGTCAGACCCAAAGTGAATGACCACAACAGGATGGAATTTGGTTTTCTATAATGCTGTTCAAGCTTAATGTAATCGGAAGCCTCTTTTTAACAAAGTAAATACAAGAACTGCATATTTAACTATCATTGAATGTTGTAAAAATTATTAATGGATCTATTTGACAGTTAACAACATGGCCTGTAGCAATTAATATCTTTTATTTACAGAACTCAGTGCTGAAAATGGACAACTAATATGCATGCTTAATTGGCTTTTAACTACTGGTATCTTGTTATTTTGCTCTTCGCCCAATGGCAGCAACATTCCTGAGGTTTTCAGTATGAGTTTAATATGTTGCTGATTTTTACTTACATTTTTATTGCTTATTCAAATGCATGCTCATTTGTGTGCGAAACCAGGGGTGAATAACAGGACAGTTTGGGTATAAAGACAGGCTGTTCAGCCTGGAGAAGAGAAGCTACATGGAGACCTCATAGCAACTTCCAGCACCTGAAGGGGGCTACAAGGATGTTAGAGAGGGGCTCTTCACCAGGGTCTGTATCAATAGGACAAAAGATGATGGGTTCAAACTGAAACAGGGGAAGTTCAGGTTAGATACAAGGAAGAAGTTCTTTACTGTGATGGTGGTGAGGTGCTGGAACAGGCTGCCTGAAGAAGTGATAAATGTTCCATTCCTGGCAGTGCTCAAGGTCAAGTTGGACAGAGACTTGGGTGACATGGTTTAGTGTGAGGTGTGAGGTGTCCCTGCCCATGGAAGAGGGTTGGAACTGGATGATCTTAAGGTCCTTTCCAATCCTAAATATTCAATGATTCAAAGATTCTATGATTCTGTGTTTCTTTATTCAGTGCCTGCACTTAACAATGTCATAGCTTCTTCCTGCTTTTTTTTCCTCTATGTGGAAGAACTTGCATCTTCTCCAACTCCTTGCAGAAAGTACCCAAATAACAGGAGAGTTCATGTCAGGGTTGTAGACATCCTGACTGGGGAATGAGCTAAGCTTTGATTGAATTATCACAGTAAAACTTGTGGGTATTGCAGGCATCAGCCATAAAATAAGGCTGGTATCACCTTGAGTTACCAGCTTGTGTTTATGAACTGACCTCATTATTGCTGGCAGATGAAAAAACATTGGCCAGGCAGAGGTGGCAATTGCCACTGAGACTATATTTCTGTCCTCAGAGCTGAGGGAGCTGCCATGATTAGCTTATGGTCTATTTCTCTCTCCTCTTTCCCTGCTTTCTTGCAAATAAAAGTCTTACTAGCAAGGACGAAAGCAAAACAAACAACTGCACAACAACTCGTTTGGCCATCACTGCAAAAGCAATCCTCTTTTTCAAGTCAGTAGCCAGGGGAGGCTGAGATATGTCTCCAGAGACTTTTGAAACAAATCAAAATCTTAGACATACAGCCAGAACTGAGAGAGAATGGAAGTTTAACATGAAGCAGGACAGATATTTGGAAGCTGAGTCGGGCATTTCCATGGCCAAGAGAAGTTTCAGGTGGAATATTCATGTTTTCCCAACAGATTCCCACTCCGTAAAGCATGTAGTCTGTCCCTGAGAACCGGGTAGTCAAAAAGTCCTCTGAGGAGTCCATCAGTGGTGGCTTTATTGCTCCAAAGTAACTGAAGGAAAAGATGAGTTGCTCTTGTGTCAATAGATGGCACTGTTTCTATGAACTACAGGCAAACACACCTAGAAATGCGACTGTATCTCCTTCATATATTCTAGGCAGGGAGAAAATAAGACAAAACAATCAAAATAAACCAAACAAAAAAAACCCAAACAACACCCTT
>JANHGB010090818.1:0-106505 GCA_026283785.1 Coracopsis vasa
GCTTGAGGCCGTTTCCTCTTGTCCCATCCCTTGTTCCTTGGGAGCAGAGCCCAGCCCCCTCCTGGCTCCATCCTCCTGTCAGGCAGTTGTAGGGAGTGATGAGGTCCCCCCTGAGCCTTCTCTTCTCCAGACTGAACCCCTCCAGGTCCCTCAGCCATTCCCCATCATCTCTGAACACACTGATTTGGACAGACCTTAGTTAACCACAACACTGAATGGAGAGCAGTGGAAGTGGGAATCACAGCCCTGGGTCCAGTCCTACTGTAAGCAGGTTAAAACAGAAACCTGTGAAAGAAAACCAGCGGCTTTCCCTAAGAGCCAATGTCAGTCCTCATCATAACCCATTGGCAGTGGCACAGTCACCACCTCCTGCACGGAGCCAGGTCCAGCCTGCAGGAAGCGGCTGCCCCACAGCAGGACCAGGCAGCTGGCTCCTGCTGCCATGTTTATCCATCCCTGGGACACTCCTGCAGTGCATATCCTGTTATGTGGCACCGCAGGAAGGAGGGAGGAAAGCAGCCCACACATGGTCCTGTTGGATCACAGCTTTGTCAGCAAGAGCTGACAACACCGGCTAGCTGGTACTGCTGCAGCATCCCTGCTCTGCCCTTTCCTGAGTCAGGTATTAGCACAGGGGGCTCCACTGTCTCTATCTATAAACCCTTCCTGATGGAACAGTAGCCATCCTGAGCTGGGATCAGCCATTTCTCACATCCCTGGTATTTCTCCTTGCTTTTCATTGATGTTAGAAAGATCCTTTCAAATTACTTTGCTTAAAGATGGAAGCTGAAACAGCGGAGACTGAGCTGAGCTCTTAGGCAGAAGCTCTTTGTGAGGGTGCTGAGGTGCTTGGCACAGGGTGCCCAGAGAAGCTGTGGCTGCCCCATCCATGGCAGTGTTCAAGGCCAGGTTGGATGGGGCTTGGAGCAACCTGCTCTAGTGGAAGGTGTCCCTATTTCTGTAAAAAAAAACATTTTCTGCAAAAACCATCTACCTAATCTGAAGGATGCTGGAGAGGGACTCTTCATCAGGGACTGTAGCAATAGGACAAGGGGTAATGAGTTCAAACTAAAATAGGGGAAGTTCAGGTTGGATATAAGGAAGAAGTTCTTTACTATGAGAGTGGTGAGGTACTGGAACACATTGCCAAAAGAAGTGATAAATGCTCCATCACTGGCAGTGTTCAAGTCCAGTTGGTCAGAGCCTTGGGCGACATGGTTTACTGTGAGGGGCCCCTGCCCATGGAAGGGGGGTTGGACCGAGATG
This sequence comes from Coracopsis vasa, assembly GCA_026283785.1. NCBI lineage: Eukaryota > Metazoa > Chordata > Aves > Psittaciformes > Psittacidae > Coracopsis > Coracopsis vasa. Next base: position 1,267 of record JANHGB010090818.1, read on the forward strand.
ATCTTAAGGTCCTTTCCTACTCTAACTATTCTATGATTCTAACAAAACTAATTTATTTATCTAACAGTCTTGAAATACTTATTTATTAACTTAGAACAATTTACATTAATTCTCAGATAATAACTAACTGATTCTCGGCTAAACAACCACTGGCTACCTATGACTGCATGTAAGAAACATACCTCAATTCTTCTGGGAAAGCTATTCAGAAAAGGAAGCAAAGCATACCAGGACACTAACATAGTAAGTGTAATCTTAGATTCATACTCAGTTAAACACTGGATGCTGAGTACAAAATGAATCTTGGTGTATTCAGAAATAGCTCCTTCCTGAAACATTGAGATACCATTACAATTCCCAGTCAAGTTGATTCTTAGCAATAATTGGTTATTTTTTTGCATTGGTTAAACTGCCACAAAAGCCCTGTTTCTCTCCTCTTGGGACCCTGAAAAACTGAGAGAAGATGGGCAGATGGGATACAACCAAAATATATGCCAATCCATTACAGAAAATTAACATCTCCTTCTTCAAGAGCTTACTTCCATTCATGTTCACACAGTGCATGACTCCAATGACACAGTTCCCTATACAGACATATAAGCACACCTTGGAGTCTTCATGTAGCAACAATGACCACTCTGTCTTAAATTGGTAAAAATGTAGATGGAGCACTGAGTAACCTCTTGTAATCTACATTATAAATGACTTGCACAACAAATACACTTCAGTGATGTAAAGGTCTGGCGCATGTGTCTAACCAAATATGGCAGGCCTAAACACATACTCTGTATTATCTCACAAAATGCTTTTCCTGAACTTTTGTCATTAAAAAAGGAATTGTATCAGAGGTCTAAAACATCTGTACAACACAGAAGATGACCCAAGATTGCCTGTCTCCTTCTTGGGTTGTTTAGAGGGAACAAGATCTGCTCATCTCATCAACCCTGCTGACAGCAGGTAACGTCAAAAAAATAAGTTGTTCAGCTAGTTGTCATGTTTGGGAAGTCTGCAAGATTGCAGGGCATAAAGAACCCCAACCCAAACCAGAGTATTTTATTACATCTTGTGGTTGCAGAGAAATTTCAAACTTTGGTTAATATTTAACCAAATCACTTTTACAGAGGTCAGGGAAGGAAGACTTACCTTTCTGTAACTGTTTATGCAAGCTCTTGACTTCTTTATACTAAAATTAAATACATTCTCTGCTTTCAGAAGCTATTGCCATGTTCTTAGCTACACCTCTTAGCAAGCTTCTACTAAAGACACCTGCATTTTGGACTAGAAATCCTATTCTACCCTTTACATGATATTAATCTAGCATTTGTGAGTGGAAAAAGACAGAGGTAAAATTATGTAAAGATAATTCACTCCAAATACATACCAACTATCATTAATAAACCAAATATTTAGTGCCCTTTATAAAAGATGTGAACAGTTTTGACACTGGAAATTCTGACACTAGGAATATTATATCTTCACATATTCTTATTTTTGCTTGTTTCTCACTTCTGACATCAGTTCCCACTATTTGCTTGATATTTATGGTCCTCATGTACTACTGCAAAATTTTTATGTAGACAAATTTCTTCAAATTCAGAATAATTTTCTTTTCATAAAAATCCCCACAAAAATGGACAATTTCTTCCTGATTTTCAGGAGCTCACGTCTAGTTTGGTGGGCCTTGTTTGTTTTTTTCCCTATAATGATTTCTCTCCTGATGTAGATGTTCTGAGGTAAGAAAGGATATATGCCACATGCAACATCAGATCAGAAGAAAATTACCCCAATTTTTGACACTGGAGAGAGACTGCTTTCCCATTTTTATCAGCTGAGAAAATTAAATATAGAATTCGTTTGGCTGCTCTGAACAATGGATTTGAAATTTGCATAGAAAAAATGATGGCAAAACCTCATAACCCATCAGTGTTTTACCACAAGTTCAGTTCTATTACAATTTAGTGGAGGTTCAAAGTTGTGTAAAGAAACCATTCTCTTCTTCCTCCAACCATAAATGTGTCACTTGAGAGTTCAACTTCCAACAGCAGCAGTATCTGACACACAACTAATTTTAGAATATAAAGTGCTCCTCACCATACTGGAATACATATAATTTAAAATAACTGTAAACCTAAACGTTGCAAAAACAGAAAATTCAAGCACTAACAAAAAAGCATAATTTGTAATTGAAAGAAAATAATATTTAAAAGAAAACAAAAACTTTTTTGTCTTTCCAAAAAGAGACAGAAATTACTAAGTTTTATTTCCCAAGAGAATTATGCCACTTTTATAAAGAAAATTACAGTTACCACAAATTGCTCTCAACAATTCCAAAGCTTCTTCATTTGACCACTTGAAAATCAAAGTTCTTTAAGATTATAAATATAACTTTTTATAACTCTGTTATTACGTACTGTGAATGGGGAAAGGGGGCCAATCTTGTGGCCATAGCGTCGAATGGCCTCTCTGATGTGGCTGGGCTGGATGGCATCGCTTTGAGCCTCTATACCACAGGCTGCAGTGCTCTGCAACAGAAAAACACATAAATTGTTACTAAATCAAAAACACACAACAGACCTACAGTGCATAAAGTATGAAAATAAACCCTTATAAAATAGACCAATTCTTTTTTCCTGAGGATACACATCATTGCTGCCACACACTACATTAGAGAAAAAAAGCTATTAACAAATCAAAAAGGACTTTTACATGAACTTTGCTTAAGAGACCCAAAGAACACCATATTTGTCCTCTTAAATCTTTCACCTAGTGCTGCTGTAGGCTGCAATTGAAAAGAGCAGAAAATGTTCAAACTAAAATGAAAGGGTCAATTAAGTCATACTGCAATAACCACAGAAACTATTTTTAAAACATTTCAGGCTCTCATTATGATGTCAAGGGGTGGGGAAAATATTGAACAAGTACCCAAAGTGGAAAGCAATTTGACACCAAAATCATCATTGAGTAGTATCAGATTGAAACTTGAAGCTGAAACATAGATGTGATATAATGGTGTAAGAGGGATGAAAAAATATTCTAATTACCTCAAACTGGAATGTTTTCAAATTTGAAATTATTTTTTACATTAAGGATACTAAATAGGAAAAATAAGAATTCATTGCTACTGTCCATTGATTTTACAAAAACATCCCCAGCATTTCAAAAGAAAAAGTTACTCTTGTCTCCTTGCCAGTCAAACTGAAATGTTGGGTTAGGCTCCATAGAGATATGGCTGCTTGCCAGAATTCAGATGACTTATCAGAATGATGGCTGCTTGGTAACAAATTCATAAAAATTGTATTAGTGAATGCAGTAAGAATGACAAACCCTTAAACTATACATTGAAGTTTAATGCATACACATACAGGGTCCCCTCATACATTTACACTACATGCTAATGCTTTCCAACTTGGGATATTTTTAGACTCAACTTTTTATTTTCAAGAGTGCTGAGTCCACTGGAGCCTGTGTGTGTACACACAGAATTATTTATATTATGATGGCAGACTCTTGCCTTGCTGATTGACATAAAGGGGAATATGAAACTCAAATATTTTCTGCTGGACTGGGTCTTCATGGACTAAGAATAACATTCTTCACCAACTCGTTTGTCTGAATGCCTCAGTTATATCTAGTATGTACACAACCAAATTGGAGAAGTCATGGGAATATTTCATTAAAACTGTGCACTTTTTAGAATATAACTATTTTAAAACGCATTAAGACACTATGAACTTAAAATAAACTCACAACACTAGTGAAATTTAATGTAGCAAAAAGTACATCTCCAGCTAAACTCCTGTTCCTAGGAATTATAATGGAAATCAGCCACAAACCAAAACATAACCAAACATAGAAAAGGAAGAGGAAAAACCAAAAGTCTTCAGAGAGGTTTTTAGGATTCACTAAAGGCTTTCTAAACGGATTAAAATAAGAGCAGAGAGAAAGTTGAACACATGAGGAGTATCTACAGCGCTGATGACATCAGTAGGGGAAAATATGTATTTTTCTATTTGTCGTTGCAAAAATCACGGGTTCAACTCCGTGAAAAATGAGTATTTGTTTTAGGAGAATAATAACACACATGAGAAAAATCACAAGTCACTCTACTGCTTTGCAGCAAAGTGAGTACTGCCATGATACATTATTCAGAGAAGCCCTGCATAGAAGGACTTGGGGGTGTTGATCCATGAGAAACTTAACATGAGATGGCTTCAGTGTGCGTTTGCAGCCCAGAAACCAACAGTATCCTGGGCAGCATCAAAAGAAGGAAGTTCAAAGGAGGTGATCCTGCCCCTCTACTCTGTTCTTGTGAAACCTAACTTAGAGTACTGTGTGCAGTTCTGGTGTCCTCAACATAAGAAGGGCTGCAGCTGTTGGAACAAGTCCAGAGTAAGGCCACGAGGATGATCAGGGGGCTGGAGCACCTCCCGTACGAAGACGGGCTGAGAAAGTTGGGGCTGTTCAGCCTGGAGAAGAGAAGGCTGCGTGGAGACCTCATAGCAGCCTTCCAGTATCTGAAGGGGGCCTACAAGGATGCCAGGGACTGTAGTGATAGGAGAAGGGGTAAGGGGTTCAAGCTTAAACAGGGCAAGTTCAGATTAGATATAAGGAAGAAGTTCTTTATTGTGAGGGTGGTGAGGCACTGGAACAGGTTTCTTAAGTAGTGGTAAATGTGCCATCCCTGGCAGTGTTCAGGGCCAGGCTGGATAGAGCCATTGGCAACATGGTCTGGGGTGAGGTGTCCCTGCCCATGGCAGGTGGGATGGAACAAGATGATCTTAAGATGCATTCCAATCCAAACCATTCTATGACTCTATTATTCTATGATACTTTTGCAGAAAACCATGAAGTGACTAATACAGTTCTTCCTACTCAGGTTATTTAATCGATTCTATTTCCCTCTATCAGTTCTATGTATCCCTCTCAGATAGACTACCAAGGCTCTACAACAGAAGACAGGAATTATAGTATTTGCATTTCACACTCTGAATATGAGACATCATATTTTATGCAAAGTAAACAAATATTTAGATTGAATGCAACCAACTGGCAGAAAAATAAAGCAGGTAAAGCAAAGTTGCTATAAGTAAAGAAGGCAGTCACCTAAGGCTGCTCGGAGCAGGAAAATCACAACAATCTCTTTGTCTACTTTGCTTAGGCTTTGACCCTCAAAACCTATGCTAGCTGCTGCTGTCAGAGAAGGGGTGATTATCTGGGGTCGCGTCTTCCACTGCGGCTGTAAATGAGCAGCTCATCTCAGAAGCAGCAGTTGCTACCTCAACAAAATTCATTTTGCCAGCAGTATCAAGAAGCTTTAGCCTAGTTCTGATGGAAAAAAAACACCAAACCACACATCTGGCTTGACAATAACATTGGTACTCAATATGTGATATAGGTTAAAATTAGTATTTAAAAGGAGACATGTTACTTCTAGAAGACTTGTTAATTTCTTTTTCTATTTTTTTTTTTCCCAGACGTGTGCATCAAATACCTTTTTTCTTTTCCTTTGTTTGGATTTGGTAGAGTCCTGTCCAATTCCACCATTTCCCAGGGCTCCTGATGGGGTTTTTCCAAGGTATTGCTGTCCTGCTGATGCTGGGGGTGTGGGTGTAGGAGGTGGTGTGTTTTCAGGAGAGTCAAGACTTGTCTTCACACTTGTAGATTGCCCTAATGGATGTGGCTATAAAAGCAAGATGTCAAACGGTCATTATAAAATCAAATCACAAAAAAAAAACACCCCAACAACCAACCAACCAAACCCAACTTATTCCCTACTTAGATTTACACTTGGAAGAGATGTAATACAGAATTCACTTTGCTCATTCTAGAGGTTACTATAATACCTGTATCGTAGCAATGCATGCAATGCAGCACTTATTGCACTTGTCACTGTTGAAAACTTTAACCTCCAAAGCTACAACAGAGGGCACCATCAATACAAAGAGAAGGAATTTCCACCCAAGAAAAGAGGATTTACACTTAAATATAAAGATGTTGCTAAGAATTTAATATTTGGAGCTATAATTTAATGTCTTTCTGTGCAAATCCATAACTTTATAGAATCATAGAATGGTTCAGGTTGGAAGGGACCAGGTAGCTCAAAGTCCCATCCAACCTGGCCTTGAACACTTCCAAGGATGTTCATAAACTGCATAACAGAAGTCTTTATCAACACTAGATTCAAGAACAGCCACTTTGAAAGCAACAAACTACCACATACATGTAAAATTAAAAATTAAAATGCATTAATATGTGAAAAAGCAAGATTTACCTCAGCAGAATTGTGATACTGTATGAAAGTGGCAGATATGGCATGACTGAACGGGTCACCAGCTTTGGGAGCCATGTCCTGCTTAACCAGAAGGGCCAAGTCCACCAACTGGAGGGGCAAGAACAGGTTTGCTGACATAGTACTTACTATAAACGCCATGATAACAAAGTGAGAGGGAGTTGTGAGTTGAGGCCGATCATTCTTAGTGTTTTTCATTGAAAACAAACTTTTCAGAGATATATCACCTTAAGAAACCTTTCTTTTCCACTTTTGTAAATATATGGAGTAATCTATCTACCCAAGAGGGCTTAGCTTGGCACTAAGGTAAAATTTGTTTTCCAGGAAGTCCTTCTTTTTAATCCAATTGTGCAATGGGGTTGAATGAGCCTCAGCACACTGCCAAAGGTCACATAGCAAACTATGTGGTTTCAGTTTGGACTTGAATAAAGTTCGTGCTGGACTCCACTCTCCTTTGTAACCATTATAAAACACTTCTATTTGTGTATCAGATGGATGAATTCAGTGTAGTATGCATCTGTCACACTGTAAATTGAAAGACAGACAGGAATCCAGTTACCTTGGTTAGCTGAAGTAGTGACTACATGCTTCTGAAGGGGCTTACAACACAGTCACCTGAGGCTGAAGTACACCCAAGAGTAACTAATTTTGTTTGCTCAATCAGTATACTCTCTTACCTGTGCCACAGTCTCATATGCTAAATATGCCAAAATTTCCATTGCAACTGCATTTGGCTTTATTTCCATACTGCTACAGTCCAACCAGTCACGAAACTTGGATGCTTTCTTTGCTGTCAGTTAAAATCATAAGGGAAGAAAGAAAAGTTAACACAGGAAGGCCAAAAGAATGCATTCTTGGGGGTCACAGAAAATAACACAAATGTGAAACAAGGAGTGTTAACGTGAATTATCAAAATGGAACTAGTAGGGAAGAACATATTTAATACAAAACATTTTGGTGACCCGTAAGCAGCATGGAGAAAAATACACAATTAATCAATCATACAGGAGATTTCAGAACAAGGGAGGATCTACCTCAAAAGATTGCAGACAGGAGAAACCTAAAACAATTGCATCACATCTTTGATGAAGAAAAAAAATCACTAGAATAAATCAACACAAATCTGAGTCTGGATAAAATGATACAATAGTGAAGACAAATGAAGAAGGACAGAAGAACTAGGAAGTCCTTGTGTTAACTGTACAGGGATAAGGTGCTGACAAGCCAGCCAATATGATTTGTAGATGAGTGCTTTTAAAAGCTGCCTTAGATATAAGAAATAAGGAGAGATGTAGATCTGCAAATGAACAACATTCATATGAGAACTTCACACTGCTAATGGATGAGATAACTTAGGAGGAAGTACAGAGAAAAATATGAGACAAAGAACCATGACATTTGCTTACGGAGTTAAAGGAGGGAAAAAAGGATGCTCTTACTTAGGTCAGTGGTGGACAAGCTGATGACAGAAATCTGTAGAGATTTAGACAGAAAGGAGCTAGTAATATAGAAGTCTTAAAAAGGGTTGTTTGTGAAGGCAGGACAACCCAAATAGAGTAGATGAAATGTAGAAGAATCATTTGAAACAGCTTTTTCAAATATAGCCTTAAACAAGGACTAAAAAGCTAAAAACAAGTCAGGTACTAAACCAGAAACAGGTGTAAAGAGTGGTTATTTTTGCAGGAGGGAATGGAAGGCTACAACAGGTCGCTGAAGACAGAAAAAAAAACCCCAAAACAAAAACCAAAGGAAGAGAAGCGTGCAGGTGACAGCAGGACCACAAAATGTTCTCTACACTTTAGATTTGTAATCCTGTAGTACTTAATCCTCTGATAGGCCATTTCTTTTGCCTGTCTTTAAAGGTGGACAGAAATATGGAGAGCTGCAATTATTAATACATATTGTTAAAACAGGCTTCTTCAAGTTCCTTCCAGGTTTATTCTTTTGTGACACAGTTTTCATGGGTTTGTATTACAGTAAAAAGGGTTTATTACTGTAAACATAGCAATACATTAATTTTTTTACTAAAATCTAAGAAACTAAGTAAAAACAGCTTTTGTACTTCAAAACATTCAGTTTTGAATGTTCTGTATTGCCTTTAGTATGTTCCATCTAGTTGAGTTCATATTTTGCAACTGAATTTGTGCATAAGTCTCTCTTGCTAGTATTTTCTAAGCCCTGTAAATTCTTTTATTCTTTTATGACATTAAATGTCAGTGAAAAAGAACTGTATAGAAATGGTCATTTAAAAACACTGTGAAAATACCATTAAGATATTTTTATAGATCACAGTCGCCTCATCTGCAACATTCAATTTTATTTCTCAGATTAAAGACTTCTATTTGTTCTGAATCCAGACGATAATTTTTTAGGTTTTAAAAATGATTTTATCACAAACCTCTCATTTCCTGTAGTCACCCTAATCTGAAGTATCATTTATCTAATGGCTCACAGATGTGTGATGCCAAATTATAACTGAGCTTACAAAACATACTGAATTAGGAAAAGAAATGCTTACAAAACATGTTTTCCTACATTTGCTGACATTTGCTGATACAGAACAGTATCTCAAATGTGTCACTTATTTGCCATAAATTAGTCACTCTTTCTTTGAGTTCAAAAAGAACAAGATAAGGTCTCTCATTTAAAGACACCATTGTGTTGAACTCTGTGTTGTAGGATCATGTGCTGTTTTGTCATGATTTTTACTGGCTCCTTCAGCTCACTTTCTCTGACATTTGACCTAAAACCTTAGTCATCACTTAACCGCTTCTGTAATGATGTTTTGCTACATGATCAAGCCCATTAATTTACAGCTCATTATAGTTGTGGCCCACAAGTACTTCTAGTAAGTTGGTTTTCAGTGCTAGTAAAGCCCTAATTCTGTCATCATGTTATTAGTGTTGGAATGGTGTATACTGATGAATTTGGCTAATGTTGAATAAATTCCACAGCAGGAGCTTACAGCTTAAAATAGAAAAGACTTTTTAGTACTAAAGTTCTTTGTGTCTCTGTGGACAGGGAAATAAAAGCAAAACTTGCTGCTCTTCTCTAATTTTAGATGCATTCCGAAAAACCTGCAACCATGAAGCTTTGCTAATATGCTGACTATAACACCATTGTGACAGACTTCAGGCAAGTATGGTTGTTTTAATCCATTAACTTTACCAGCTCGATCTTCGCAGTCTTCCCCACCAGCACAGCATTTGAGCATATAGAAAGCTTGGTAAATATTCAAATAAAACACTCTGCCTGGCAGACTGGAACTATGCTAAATTAACTGTTCCCAGGAGTTTTGCAGACAAAGAATTTAAAGTGCTATGATTGCGGATGAAACAAAAGTGCTTTCAAAAAACATGAGGTTCTGCTGTGTTCTCTATTACATGAAATAATAATCAAACATCTTAATACAGGGCAGCCATTATAATACTTACAAAAACTCAATTGCCGACTCTCACAGAATTCTGCATACTGGACCGAGTCCATCATTCGTGTTTGTCTTTCTGCTCTCTGACAAAAGAGTAGAAGTACATCATGTACTTGTTCCAACAAGAACTGCATTCCACAAAAGAAATTATAGCGCCAAAGTGCCCCTGCCATAACCTTGAAGTAACCCTCCAAAATTAAACGTGCATTGACCAAGATAAGATGCAGAAATATAAACCACAGGTTAGTTATTAGTCTTGTGAGTTAAATTTCCCAGAGGGACATGTCAATTCTTATTTTAAATATCTGCTTGTACGCCTCTCACCTATGACAGACAGTGACAAGGGCTGAGATAGGAAACGTGCTGAGCACTCTTGCCCTGACCAGGGTGCACATTTAAACTGAGGTACATGGGTAGACTGCCTACAACTGATGAAATTGAAATTGCAGAGCTAGTTAATCTACTAGAAAACAAAAGAGCTGTTGATAAGCATATTTGAAGAGAGGCTACAACCAGCATTTGGACTTAGCAGTTTCTCAAATCAGAAAAAAAAAAAAAAAAGAAAATCAGTACTTCAAATACAGTTTCTTCCTCTATTCTCTGCCTTTCAGGTCACTCTTCTATGATCAACCAATCCATCAGTTATGAGATCTTGTTGAGAGTCAACATGTTTAATTTAGTTGTAAACACTACCTGTGCAGTAACATACCTGGATATTCTTTCTTTCTTTTATCCTTTACCCAGTCAATCATCTCTACTGTACTTTTACTCAACAGGACAGAAACTGTTCTACATGGGCATTTTTCAGTTCTCCTATGCATACTTTTGGCATCTTGACTATATTTTGTGGAGCTGCCATTTCAGATCAGTAAAAATTTTCAGTTAATCTATTCCATCAAGACATTAAGTAAGTCTAGATTGATTTTGTATCCTTTAAAAATAATTTTCATGATATATGCCATAACCTCAACCCTCACCTAACATGAGAGATCTGTTTTGTCTCTGTATTAATTCAGCCATACTTTTGAAGACAAAAGGCACCACCAGAATCATCTAATCTGAACTTCTGCATAGCACAGGGCCCTTCTCACATAATACATCCTAGAAATGGCAGTCCTAGAATTTCTTGCGTAATTTTACCATATAGTATAGAAAGGAATCTAATTTGGGTTTATTTTTTTCACACGTTAAGAGGTAACTCCTTCATATAATTTAAAATGCAAACTTTTTATGCAATATGGTCTACATTTCATAATCATTTATGCCTTCGTTTACCAGTGATAAATTAGTAGTTGGCTACTGCCAGGTAATATTGAAATAATTAACTATAAGTGGGTAACCAAACACACTGAACTTCTCTATGACAAAATTGTCTTGAAATTTTATATGGAAATGTGCAGGCTTGCAGAACTGTTGCTTGATATCCCTCTCCAACAACCCTCTCTCTAGAGGTCTCAATTCCAGCCTACAGCTTAAAAGAGGACTATTGCCAACACTAGATGAAGTGAGCTATGGCTTTCTCTAGCAAAGTATTGAAAACCTCCAAGGACAGACATTATATGTCTCCTCTGGGTAATCTGCACTAGTGTTGAACTAGTCACAAAGATTTCTAACATCCTACTAGAAACTACCCACAAGCAACAGTTTGTGGTTGTTCTGATCTGCGTTATTCTACCTGGCACTACTAAGAAAAATTTAGTTTTATGTTTGTTAATTTATGCTTGGCTTTTTTATACTTCTGAACACCTACAGGAAAAGAAAGGGAGTTAGACTGAATTAGAGGTCATTCAAGAAAAAATAGCTTAAAATGTTCATGACCGGACTTAAGAATGTATTTCACACAGGGCTTAGTGTCAACCAAAAGATTATATCTCAAAAAAGTCAAGGTATGAAACCATAAGCATCACACACCCCCTTCCCTCCATGTATACGCTATGCCATAACTGAATTGTGGTTGAGGTAGCACTGAAGTTGATGGTTTGATTTGAACATGTGCTTGAAGTTTGTTTACTTCAACAGAGCAGGTATGATTTTTCACAAGGTAAGGATCTGGTCTCTAGAAAAGATTAAATCCTTCACATATCAAAGGAAGGAAGAAACAGATTAAAGAGAGCGATTATCCTCTTCAGAAGTAGACATCTTACTCAAGCCTCTCAAAGGAAAGTAGATTGTCTTAAACGTTAAGGAAACAAATATAGCTATCTTCCAAACAGTAATTTAATTAATGAATCGTTACACCTGGTAAGAACAGAACCACAACTAAGGATACAAAGTGGTATCAGGAGACGCTGATGGCACCAGGACTACTTCTGCAGTGAGTCCATACAGCTGAAGAAACCATGCACAAAGAAGGTGATGTTTAGGTGTGTTCACATTAAAGACAGAAATCAACAAGGAAAAAACCCACTCACATACACACAAATTTTGCCATAGCTCCCTGAGTTCCCTTATAAAAAATGAAACAAAAAAATACCAATCAAAGGTTTACTAAAAGAAAGGTGTTGCTGAGGGATTTTTCCAACAGGGACTTCATTTCTCCTACAAATTGTCTACAGTAGTTGTCTAAATACAGGACTTAATTTTGTTCATAATATACTAAATGAATGCTCAAACTTACTTTTTCTCTGTATGGATTTTTTTTAATGTAAAATTACCTGTCTATCTGTGAAATAAAATTGCTTATTCCCTCTAATTCTCCTCTCTAAAAGAAGTACTTCTTACAGGTGGATTCTACAGTGATGGGCTAAATCATTAAGAGATACAATACCTTTTAAAATAAATATCTGTATTTTCTTCCTAATACGCTTTAAAAAAAAAACCACATCATGGCATGGAAATGCACAGTTCAAGGTATAAGAATAGCCGTTCCATCAGTCCTACCAGTTTTAGAATAGTCTATAAATAACCAGCAAATGCAGGAGAAATATACAAAGGTATATTATCTTTACGGAAATACCAAAGCAAAAGACAACAGCAGATCATCTTTCCTCTTCACTTTACAAGATTACAACCAGTAATCATTTTCTCTTACATCATCCCTGCTTTGGAAAAATGTAATGCTGCCTTGCATCTACATTTCTAAGGTATATTCTATAAACCCGAAATCAATCAATAACATGGGATAAAAAGGGAGAAGAAAGAGTGAGCATATTACTGTGAACACAGTTTTTCCAGGCCAAAGCAGTTTAAAGGAAACAGCATTCAGTGATGGGAAGTCACAGGAACTTTGTGAAAATGCCATAACCTGTAAGTAATGCTTTCTTCTAAGTCTTCAAAATACCCACTTGCTTTTTCTTTTTACAGTCATTTTTGAACTTTTTTTTTTTTTTTTTCATGAGAAGAAGAAATCACACAGGATGATTAACTCAGAAATAACTTCAATTTTATACAAGTGAAATTTTCCAAATTCTATTCTTGGAAGGAACAGCAAATGACTCCAACAGGACTGAAGTCCTCTTTCATCAGTATAAAAGCAATTGGCTGGGAATCTTTCCTGCATGAAGAAACACTGACACCCCTAAGGATATGCCTCCTTGAAGTAATCTTAGCTTGAAACCAGATACAATAAATAACATCAATGACACTGCTCCACTGGTTTATCAAAAGAATTAAAAATGTATTGTTTTTACTCCCTCTATAGTAGTACTAGTCAGTCTAAGAAGTTAAGAAGCTGAGTTATGTGGTGTACAGCAGAGTTAAAATACTTTGAATGCTTTCCTTGGAACATGCTGAAGGCTGCAGTAGATAGGACCTGGCACAGTAAATGTATGCTTAGTCTTCCAAAAAAATGTGTTGCATTATATCTTTCTTTCAGCATGAAGAACTAAAAAGGAAGACTAAAAAGGGAAAGGAAAGAAAAGGCAGAGGTCCATGCTGTCACCTGCCATCCAAGATGAAAAATAATCTTATTTTGATTCCATTTTAAAGCTTTCACACTTGACATATAAAGCTCTTTGTGTGGGGGGAAGGCAAGAGGCCAAACGTTAACTTGCTTACCAACTCTTCTGTGTTTGAAGGAAATGTGCCGAGTAGCTGCTAAGCTGGAACATTTGAAAAAAGTATGCAGCATGACTGGACACCCCTGTGTTTGGCAACAATATTAATGATGAAGATGTTGGCTTCCCAAACTGCTTGAATATTCATATTGTGGCGTGACTTCCTGATTTCCTTTGCTAACGACCTCTTCATTGTGCATCTATCATGGTGCCAAAGGAGCTAGGTGGCCACCTCAGGGAAAAATCAAAGTTGCCCTGCAATGACTGATATTACTAAAAGAATATGCTAACTATTTATTATTATTATTATCATCATCATTATTTAGACTAGAGAATAACAGGGCACTGCATGCTGTACCAAAAAACCCCAAATCAAAAAGTAATTTAGGAATACAATACAAGATAGCTCAATATTGAAGAGTTTACAAATATGCTGAAAATAGAGTTTTACTCTTCTGTATGTAGAAATTATCTGAGGATTATCGCTATCTGAAGATTTTTGTTACATAAAGGAAAAATGTATTCACTATTCTGAGAATCACTTGAATTAGTAAGCAAAGAAAAAAAAGGGTTTTAAGAGTAAACATTTTCAAAGATCAAGCTTACTTAGAGTTTTGTACAGAAAATAAAAATGCCACTTGGGGAAAGATCAATAGCTTTTGTAATGTAATACCTGATTTGGCTATAAAGTACAGACATACAGGGAATTTTTATAATTTTTACCAACCCCTTATAGAACATACCATACATTCTGCAGTAACCATTAACCTGAACAAGTCTGCATAGCAAACTTGAGGCCTTTGATGTAGTACTGGTTTTGAGTGCTCATGTGTTTAGTACAAAGTTCTCAATATTAGAAGAAAACATGAGGTCTTTTTCTGTCAGACCAAGGTGATCCCCAGTTTAATGTATTTCACAGTTATAACTAATAAGAACAGTTTTTCTTTTATCTATCTCTGCAGTATTATTAACCCCATTCTCCATGAATAAACGGAGTTTAAGACCTTAAGAACCTTAAAAATCTTAACTATTACAGAGATGTTAAGGATTCACAACTGTAAATGACATGAAAGGAAGCTGTGGATTATGACAAATATTAATTACACCTTTTTTAATTATAATTTTTCATTATAAAAAATTGGTGATTTTCTGTCCAGGGCCAAAAGATGGGATTTCACTCAAACAAGTTAGATCTCTGCAGTATCCTAATTAGTCACCTAAAGTCCCTTTACAGTAAGAAAGATATTAGGCACTTTTAGAGAGCAATTTCAAGCTAAACTGGATTTTAAAATAAGTCAGATGAATGACATCTATGAATTCGTCTAAAGTTCATCAACTGTATACGTAAGGGTAGAGACACTTGCTTAGGTCTACATGCCTACAGTACAGACATCCTCAGAAAAGCAAGATGAATCCTACTCTGATTAGTGAAGAACACCATTGAGGGCTAAGCAGAAGCCAAGACTAAAGAATGACTCAGTAAATTTTGCTCCTGCTCTGATCTCAAAGCAAAGCAATGCAAATGTATACAAAGGCGGCTCTGTACCCCGTCTGTTTGTTAACTCCATTCATCTTCCCCAAAGTATGCAAAATGTATCCTAACAAAGTATGTGCAGATAAGTAGGGGGAAGGGAGCTGGCAAGACTACTTAAAATTATGTAGAAATTTTGAGGGAATTATGGAAAAAGAAAGCAAATGAAATTGAACAGACAATAGCAAAATGAACGGATTAATTCCCAGCAGTCATGATCTCACTGCTTAAGGAATAAATAAAATTTACCTCCTGATAGGGACTCACTGCCCCTACAATACTTTGCCCTTGAACATATGCAAAATCTACACATACTGTATTTATTTGAACCAGCTCCATATCATATCCAAATTCCTTGTCTAAATTTATTACTGCTAGTCTGAAAAGTGGAGCTGGAACCTGCAAACGAAACATTTCCATTTCACAGAATACCTTTGATTTTTACAGGAAAATATTTTTTTTATGCTATAATAAGTATCGTCATGAATTTTGCAAAACTATGTGTTAAATTCATGGCTATCTTCTAACAGTGCTTTTCAAAAAATTTTAAATGATTTTGGATAAACTTTGCTACCAAACTTCAAAAGTTACGTGGGATTTATTAATATACTAACACAACTGACCTTCCCTCACTTTTCTGGTTGAGGATACTGTAACACCTTTCTGTGGTTTCCATGTGGCTGTACATAAAAAAATTTTCACACCAGTTTAATATTAGGATACCTTTATGTCTTCTAGACAGCATTCTTCTAAGCACTTATCCTGACTCTGTATCAATTCATAGACGAGGTTCATATAAACAGCTTTAGCATCCCAGAAGTAAAGCTTGCAGTCATCAAAACAGGCATCACTGCACTGTCTGGGAGATACAAACAGCAAAGCAGCCCCTTTTGCATAATGAGTTTCACGTTTTTTATTTGCAGTCAAAATCAGCCATCAAATTCTATTTAATAATAATACAATAACTATAGAGGCTCACTTATAAGCAAAAGGAAAATATTGTAAGCTGTAAAAAACTGGTAAAATATTTCTTTTAGCTTTATGACTACAGATGGGGATAGATGATAAATGAAAGGACAGACAGATTAGAAATGTATATTTACTCAACATTTGTATTGTATTCTATGCAAATTTATTGTAGTTATTATATGTCATCTTAAAATATCCTCAAGTAATTCTCACCCTCATAATATTTCCCCCATTGTCATTTGCAGATAGCTTGGTTTTGAACCCAATTCAGGTGTAGACACTTGGTAATTTAGCACTGAATAAGAGGCAACTCAGGAGTTGCCTACAAATAATCTGACTCCTTGAAACTGCACTCCTTCCACTCCTCTGAATGGACTGAAGCCTTTTTATGGTCTTGGATGAAGGCTGGCTCAGAGTGGTACAAGCACACTTGCACACCATCCTTGCTGTAGAGGAGGATTGGAGGAGAGTACTGCTCCTACTGAATACAAATGGAATGGCATAAGGTTAAGGGGGTGATTTCAACTCAAAGTTCACCAGGAGACCAATCCTATACATAAGACACTTCAGTAAAACTCAATTCCCAAACATATTCTATCTAGTCACCTACCTACAAAATGTCCAGAATTATTCACTTTACAGCTGTGACCTGTTAAGCAATACATCTTGTAAAGCAAGTTAAACTGAACGGCAGGTAACTAAAAAAATCTAGGGACAAGCCCTCTTATTCACTGGCTTTACTTAGTAAATGCATATAAAAGAACAAATCTAATTTAAGAAAAAGCAAAGCACCATGAAATTCTGTCCTGTTAACAGCCACGATCAATACATGCTTCTAAAAAGGCACTTCAGAGTTTTGGTAATGTTAAATTAGAAATAAGGAGGAAGTCCTCAGAAGCATTGTTCTTACACTCTTTATGTCAAAAAGAAAGGAAAGCAAATTGAACCCAATGCACATACTAGCAAGCAATTCCTCTGATAAAATTCATTATCCTGTGAAGCATATCTCTGCAATTCCTTGTGCATCAGGCCTGCTGACAGATACTGAGAAATGGCCTCCTGAATGGTTTTCTGGAGCTCCACCAAAAGAGAAGTATGAGAAGATTCAGGAAAATTTTCACTAGGAGAAACTTGAATAAGTTTCAAACCATATGAGCAATACATATTCATTTACTTCTGTTCTCATATTTGTAAATATTAAAATTCTGTCTTTTCCCTTATGCTTAATAAAACAGGCTTGTCTTATATTCATCCAATACTCATATTATCTGCCATTCTTTCAGATACTACAAGTACTACAATGCTACAGGCATATACACACAGGCATCCTTGGCAGATGATGGTCTTTCAATCAGAGTTGAAGCAAAAATGTTTATAATTAAAAATGTTTGGGTTTTTTTTCTAGTTATGTTGTTCCTTGAAAAATTATTTTTTAAAAAAAGCCCAACATCCAAAACAATGGCAGAATGTACAAAGAAGAAATCTATGACACACTTTTTTTTTTCTGTGTGCACAAGTAATTTGGTGTGTATTATAGCAAACCAATTCATAAGTCTGAATTCAGTCTTACAACTTATAGATGAAACCCTCTCTCTATAATATCCCCAGCAAAGCTTTTGTTAATGTCAATAGCTGTAGGATCTCACCCTATGAACACCTCTCCTAACTTAAGGTTGCACCTACTATAGATGGTTATCACCCTCTTGTCAAACGAAAGCAGAAAAATGGGTTTTCAAAATGGGACACAAGACTAAAAGAGCCTTTTCTCTATATTATCCTACATGCAAATTAGAAATACAACTAGGACTCCCTCTATAAAGGTATTCTGGAATGAAAACAGGACAGTATGGCTCAAGGGAGGAGAACTCCAGCTGCTGCTAAGCTGGCTGTGCTCTTTCATAAAGTCATTATAGCACTGCCTCAGGCTAGGACTCACCTCATACAATGCTGGGTGTTTTAGTATAACCAAGTCACCCTTTATAATCAATGGGAAAAGAGAGGCACCTCTGTAGGCTGATCACATCTATGAAAGGTGTGGTAAGAGAATGTGTCAGCTCTGGATGTGCCCTTCTCCCTGCAGACACATGAATGCAGATGACTGATAGAAACAGATGTCTGGATTCCAGCTGAGAACTTTATTTAAGACAAAAATGAGTAAAACAATTTAGCTAAGCTATTTTCCACAACAAATCCAAATCTGCCAACTTTTATGATGAATTTGTGTAAGAAGTGCATTCATGAATGTCTATAAGGAAAGCATTAATTAATTAAAATTAATTAAAATTAAAATACATGGTACCACATGTACGCAGATGTGCTCTCCTTGGCATGTGACTGGAGAATGCAGTTACTTGAACTTATTTTGTTAGAGTCCACTGTAATCAGACAACAATACAGAGTGGTATTCAAAAATGCATTCTTGCTTCCTTAACACAAGAAGTGTGCATGTAGACACTTCACATTCAACTTGTGGCATTTACACCACTGAGTCCAATTCTGTGGTCAGATTTTTAGTCTTTCGGAAAAGCCTTTCTAATTTGATAATTGCAAAACATGAAACTCCAGATAAAAATCACATCACGAAATTCAGGGAATAAGTGAGTCATACATTGAGTTAAAAAGGAAATGCTTCCCTCAGAAATCAGTGACCAGTATGCATTATGTATAATCTGCATGTGATTTTATACAGACAGAGTACATTTCTCTTTAAGCTTAAAATACTTGATAAGAGATGTCTCTCTCAACTTCACAGGCTGAATTTGGCTGCCTCCTGTCTCTTGAACAAGCCAGGCTTCCCAACCAGAAAGAGAACAGGACTTTGATATTCAAAACTCCTACCTGGGTTCTGCTCCTAATTTGCCATCTGAGCATGACTGAGTGCAAATGAAGGCTGAGTTAACCACAATGTAAGGCTTATTTCACAACTGCTGCAAAGCTTATGGGGTTATTTGCACTGATACTGAACCAGTGCAAATGTTGTGCATGGTGACGCCATGATACACTCTAGCCACATATCCTCAGCTTGCACAGGCTGGGGGAGAAAAAAGGAAAATCAAAACTGCACGACGTGCCCTGGTATGAAAAGTAAGAAGACCCTAAAAATCACTATCTGAATTAAAAGGCTTTGAACAAAAGATTAGTTGTTTTGTTTGTCATACATGACACTGAGAACAGAATCTGGCCCAATGTGAATATTTCCTTAGATGTTAATAACTTTGTGACACTTGCTATTTATTTAACTATGCAAAATTGTATATGCTGCGATTCATTACTGTTTCTTAATTCCTTTAAATGTGAGAGAATTTATCTTCATAGAAGCCTTGTGAGCATTATCTCCACTATATACATGAGAAATAGAATTGCAAAAAGATTATTTTCCCAAAGGCGGTTTGCTTAATTGGCAAATGCTTTTTATTCCCCCTCTACTTTCTCTTTTCTCTTTCAAATGTTAGAAAGGAAAAGGAAAACATGAAGATTCCAGGATTTAACACAATGATTTAGCTGTGGAATTAAGTTAATTTGAACCATCGGCTGATTTGCCTAATTTGGAACAATCTATTTATTTAGTCCCTTACACTGTGCTCACTGATAAATATACCACAAAATTATTAAGCATTTACATAAACCCAAAGAAACATATGCTGCCATTAATTCTAAACAATTGCCACCATCCAAAGACACTACAGGAGTTGTCTTAGTAAACATCCCCATTCCCTTCTTTGGAAAATAAAAAGGGAAATCTCAAAAAAAAATGTATTCTTGAATTGCGTAAAACTGTCACAGTAATACTTAAACCAGTTCCATTTCATTTGCATAAGAAACAGAACTGAAAATTTTAGTTGAAGCTTTACTGATACATCATTTAAAAACAGAAAATCCAAAATTTTAATTTCTAAACAAAATTTGCCAGATTTTGTTAGTTTGGTGAAGATTGGAGGAATACTTTGAGACTTTCAAGGATGAAAGTCAGTGAAACTGACATGAAAAACTATGCGAGCATTTGCTGGCAGCTTTTAGCATCTGAAATGTAAATGTTCTGTATTAGTGAAGCCACCTTTTTTTAATAGCAAGCTTCCAATAAATTGTATCTTACATAATATCACCTATTTCACAGCAAAACAAAGGACAAAGTTGTTTTGGGGAGCCTCGTGGAGTCATCATAGCTTACCTTTAACAGAAGAAATGGATCCTATATATCCTGGTCTCTTGCTTTACAGCACTGACTGCCTTCCCCCCAAACCCTCTTATTACTATAGACCCTTCATGCATGTGTAAAAAATGAGTTACCATTACAATAGTTTTGATGGGAATTTCATTTTTTTAAATGGTGAGATGAGGGGAAGGAGAGCAAAGAGCATCTACTGTATACAGATTCATTACCATAAGCTTTACTGATAGTTTATCCTGTTTCCTAATGAAAGCAAAAAACCTCCACCATGTCTATTAAAAAGCAATCAGATTTGGTATCCTGGTGACACTTTAAAGAGCACATTATGTGGGAAAACAAAATAAACATTTACCCTGGCAAATGCAAGTGAATTTGGGATTTGACATACTTGGCAGGAAGGTAGAATTATATTCATGTCAAGTATGCAGAAAAGCTAATATAATATTTAAATATTTGCTTAAGTAATATAGAATTTAAAACAACACATTAGAAGAAACATTTTTTGTGAAATATTTTTAAGTTTTTTAGTATAGGACATGCCATGAAATTAATATGTTCAGCTGAAATTTTAGACTTTTACAGCCTTTGTTAAACATTCCCTTCACTTGTAAAGTGGTAAAGAGTCTTCATCTTTTACTGACAAGTCTTTATTTATATTTCCAAGACAAAGGCAGTTCTTATACTGATGGTTTAAACTGATAATGAGTATGTGCAGCTTTCCAAAGAAACAACCCTTGAGAATCTGAATCTTACAAATACTGATGTAATGAGCTAATGTTAACACTATCTCAGCTAAATCCTACAGTGCTCTTCTATTGGTTGATATTATACACTTACAATTATTTTAAAACTCCATTCATTTGCAACAAGACATAATTCAATGAAGAAAGACCTATCATTCAGAAAGTATCTGAATGCTGTATGTCAATGACCTCTCAAATTCTCAACCATACTTAATAATGTAGCACTAATCCATAATATGAGCTGCATACTGGATACTAGTTTTAGTTCCAAAAGTAAGTATTTGAATGTACTTTCTAAATATGCAGATAATGCTTTTTTTTTGGGTGTAGATCTAAATTCACATTAGTGGCACATACCCACAAAAATTGAATTCACCAGTGTATCAGACTTACAAGTTATTACAAAGTTTGAGGCTCAATATTCTGAGTTACTGTAAGTATTTTAAAACTGTTATTTTAAGAAAAAATTTTGCTTAATTTTATCTCATTTGGAGAGATATGCAGAATTAGAAAATATCTTGAAACATTTCTAAATTACCGTAATAATATCGTCACATTTCAAAGCAACACCAGAAGTCTTTATTGTAATTGTGCATTGCAGAAAGGTGTAATTTTAAAATCACTTGAAAATAATTCATTTAAATGTAACATGATTTGCAAATTTAATTATGAACTATTTATCTGCTTGGATTTTCAGTTCTAAATCAGCACAGCTCCTCTGAGTCCCATCATACAAAGGAAGCCACAGTTTATTTCAAATCAGCAATTAAAAGCAATATAAAGAGTATTCAGACTGTAACACATAAACAAAAAAGGCTAGTTTGGGGAATTTGACTTTCAATCGTCTTAATTTGCAGTGCCCAATATACTAATTGTTATGCAGCATTAATAATAGTGTCTGAACACAGTATTCATTCATCCAGCTTGTTATAGAAATAAATTTAACAAGACACTGTTCCCTGAGCTCATTCTTATAATTGGTTGCAATGAAAACAATATTTTCCAAAGATATTAGCACCGCTCAATTCTATATGCAAAATTTTCAGTCACTTAGAAAAGAGGAAAACAGAACATTTTAAAATATAGAAGGTATTATTTTTTTAATATTATTTTATGTTTATTCTACAGTTGGTTAAATGATTCTGAGAGGTAGAAAGCTTTGAATTCAAGAGCTTAGCAAGAGATATTCCAGAATCCTACTACCAGGATGATCTCCTGAAAAGGAAGCCATAGTTGCCGAACAGGAGTTGTAACTCCCATTCAAAACCAGTTATAAAGATACTGAATACATGACATACTTCAGGTATACATTCTTATTGCTGGGAACGGATAGTTTTGCAAATTTAACCTGAAAATGAAAACAAAATATCAAAGCTGTTCACATTTCTAAGGTTTTCTCTCATTCAGCTTAGATTTTCCTGGTGCTTCAGACTGAAATGGAAGGGTTAGGGATTATCTGGGAGGTGGAGGGGTAGCAGGATGAATCAAAGATCTATGAAAAAAAAATAAATCAAAAAATCACAAAGCCCTACTCACAAAATAATGAAAAAAATATCTTCTTTTCAAAATCCTATACTTAATTTAACATAATTGGGATGCAAAGAACAATACCTTCAATAACAACATTTTGAAGCACAGCTTTGAAGGTTGAAGTCTATTTACTATTAAAGGTGCTTCCAGTGTAGCAACACTAACAACCGCAGTCTGGCATCAATTAGTTGTCAGCGCTGCTAGACGCTGCTGTAGATTCTTATGCTATCTTATATGCTGTTGAAGAAAATTTATTCTTCATTGGTGGTTGCTCTGTTTCCTCAGGGGTTTCTGATTTTTTTCTGTCATTTTTAGAGTCAGATCTAGCATTTCAGAGAGGCCAATGTCTCTTCAGCATTTTTGTCTCCTTCTTTAAAATCCAATTGAAGGTGACAAGGTTAGCTGACACAGCTAACAGTGATATAACTAACACATTTCTTTAAATACTGGAACTAGAAATCAGGCCTCCAGCCTTGGGGTACATTAAGAGTTAACTCCCATTTTAAAAAGGGTGTGATTAGTAGCTGGAAATCTGCCTGAATTTAGTACATCTGAGGATGCTATTACAATTTTCAAATATAAAATAATTAGCTGATGATATGAGCTGACAGCTAATACATCTACAACAAACATAAAAAAAAATCATTTCCAAGCGGATGCAGAGTATGTGTTCCATTTCTAAGCTGTTTGATATGGTCTGTGTAAGGAGCTAGGACTCAATACCAGATGCTGTATGTTCTACAAGCTTTTTCTGCAGATGTCTGCAGCCTGAGAAAATCAATGGTGCTTTGAATAACACTCTTAGTAAAAGCATCTTCTTGTCAGAGTCATTGTATGATATAGGATATGAATCCCACACAAGTGGATAAACTGATTTTAAATAATACCATCTGACAATGGTAGAAAAAACTCTTAGTAGGTCTGACAAAGTCCTGGAAATGGCTGTTAGCCTTGGGAAATAAAATCCAGTCCTCTGACAGAGATTACCCGCCCTTCTTTCGTTTGATCAAATGAAAAACCAAATTTAATGATTGCTTCCGAAGATCCAGAGGCAAAGTTTCAACAGTACTTAACACTGCTACCAAGGACTCCATATCTTTGCCCCTCACATGTGCTACTCAAAAGAAGAGGCTGGAAAAAATGTTTAAGAGTTATGTGAGAATAAAATACATGCATTTTAATATATGCTTTATAGTACCACTTTATATTGCTTTTTTGCTATTGCTTTTAAAGAAATCTCTTTTAGAACACCGAAAGTGCAGTGTATATGATACATATACCAATATGTCAAAGAAATTGTGGAAGTCGGGCATTACCTGCATACAGATGTGAAGAGATACATCTGAAGTCATAAATCCACATATTCAACTGAGAAGAATACTCTTTTTTTTTTTTAATCAAACAGAAGCCTGTGGCCCCCACTTGATAAAGATCTTACCGAATTCACATAAATCAATTTCTAAAATTTATTCTCTATGCAAAATTAGCTTTTCTAGTGATAGCGTTATGGTCTTGTCTTCCTTGAAAACTTAAGTCCAGTTGCAGATGTGTTTTGTCAAGCCAAAGCAGCAGCAATGCCTAATTTTTGCCATATCAAAGTTAGTTAAAAGTGAACCCCAGATTACTAAAAGGATCAAGTTCTGATCTCAAGAGTATCTGTAAGATTAAATTCCAAATGTTCACTCCACGAGAACTTTATATAGGTATCGGTCTGAAAATGAGAACTATTACTATTATTCCTGAGTATTCAAATTAAAACAACCTTTTCTGATTCATTTAATGAAAGGGTAAAACTGTCTAGGTATCCTCAATTTTAATCAAAAATCAAAATGGAAGAAAAGAGACAACATAAAATTTAAACCTTGAGGGCCAAAACATACAAATGAAAACATGCTATCTTGTGTACAGTTAACAAACTACACCAGCTTGTTACCCATGCTATTCTACTAGGAATGTTGTGGGTTCATTTTCTAGTGGATTGGGTAAGGATGCATATCCCATTTTGCAACATGTAGACCTTAATTATATTACTTTACCATTTCAACAGACACTTAAGATGCTTAAATCCTACTGCTTCTGATTCCATAGCTGTGACACATGTGTGAAGCTGTCACCGAGTGCAATTTTGCAGCAGCCAGATCATATTCTTATGGAAGAATACAGCAAGCAACATTATAGATAAAATAAACCACAATGACTGAGACAAAATGAAAGACAGAAAACCCTGTTCTTTATATACATAAACCATCTATTCCAGGAAATACCAGCAGTTACAGATTACAGAAAGTGCAGAAGCTGGAAAGTCCAATTATATGGTACCAAGATTTTTAAACAGTTTTTAGAAATTTGAGATGGTTTATCATCTACGTCTTACAAAAGATCTTCTATTTCTACCCCACCTGCCATTTTATTATCTGAAATGGGAAACTTCAGTGCAGAGTCATAGAATGGTAGAATAATTTACACCAGGAAAAGTCTGGAGCATTTCCAGAGATCTGTAGTTTGACACTGCTCAAAAGAGGTCCAGTTAGATCAAGTGGCTCAGAATCTTGACCAGTCAAGTTTGGAATGTTTCCAAAGTTGGGGAATTCCTCAGCCTTCCTGACCAGCCAGTTTCAATCTTTGATTTCAGTTTTTTTTCTCCTATTATGTATCAGTCCAAATTCTGTCCTTTACTATGCATATTCAAGCAGGGTCTGGATGCATCTCCTCCATATCCTGCCATTAGTCAGTTGTAGACAGCAACAAAATTTCCCTTTAGCTTCCTCTTTTTCAGGCTGAACAAGCTCTGGTTGCTTTCATCATGTATCAAGTACTCCAGCCCCTAAATTTCTTGGTGACCCTCTGCCAGACTTGCTTCAGTATGTCAAAGTCCTTCTCGCACTTGGAAGCATAAAATTGGACGCAGATTCCAGATGCAGTCTTGCAAGTGCCAAATAATGGGGAAGCATTACTTCCCTTGACCTGCTGGTTAACCTCTTGCTAACACAGCCGGTATGTGGTTGGCCCACAAGCTGTACTATTGCATGGGCTTATTTCATCCCACATTTTCTTTTGTTGAACTTCATGAGGTTTCCATCAGACCATTTACTCCAGTCTATCAAAAAGGTCCTTCTGAATGGCAGGCTTGCTTTACAAAGATTTGACTGCTCTGGTATCATGACTCATAATCTATTTGCCATGCTATGAATTACTGCTTTTAGTTAGCTTGTAAGATTCAAGAACCAATATCATATAAGTTTGCTGCATAAAGAGAAAGAAAGGCTTCAAGAAAATGCAGCTCAAGGGGAGGTAACTACCCTGGTTAAGAGATTACCTATGCTCACTTTAATTCCTTGTATGATAATTTACATGGAAAGCTGATAAAACTAAAATCAAATTAACATGCATACTTTGTAATGTTCATTGTACCTGCATTCTTATTCTTACTATCAGTACTAAAATGATACCTCCTCTAAAAATCTGCCATAGAATATCCTATTTTAGGGACAGACTGTCAGGTTACAAGTGTGGTCCTATCAGAATAAGCTTTGAAACCAAAAATGCTGGTATTTCTAATATACCTCTTAATTCAATAGTAAGCAATGTATTTACTATTTGATTTATTTTAATGACCATCACCTTTGGCAACAGATCATTTGGCTTTCCTAACGGTATTTGAACTCTACTCTGAATATAGGTGGGAAGTCTTGGCCCATTGCTGGCTTTGCAAATGGGAATGTAAAACCACAACAATTGTACTTAGCAACTGGATAATATTTAATCAAATCTTACAACATGATAGCTTTTACTTTGGAACTTACTCAAAGGAAGATGATGATACACAGATAGCGACTACTGAGTGAATCAAGTGATTCTAGATATTTTACTATAGTGCCTCTGACAGACGTTTACAAAGTCCTACCTGAATGCAATCTAGTACTGCAGGCAATATAGACCAGAAACTAGCAAAATTACTTCTTCTCAGCAAAAAAATTGCGCTAGTCCTGGCTAATCCTGTGGTCAGAAGTACAAAAAAATCCACCTCAAACCAAGATCAAAGGGAGAAAAGCAAAGATCAAATATATGTAAGGAGGGACAGAACATATCTCCACTTATCCCAGGCTCCAACAGTAGCTAGCTGTGAAGGTTTAGGGAATAGTATAATAAATATATGCTTACAACTTATAATTAAACTTGTAATAATTATTCTCCTGAATACTCATACAGTACCCAGTGATCTGTGGTTTAAGTACTTGCTTAATCAAACGCAATGTCTTTGTATTCAATAGCCTCCAATAGATTCTTTCTTTATCCATTAAGTTGTGCAGTTCAATAGATCTGAGCTCATTCTAGCTTTAGGTGGAGTGCAGCCTGAAAATTACTTTCAGTACTCCTCTATTTTGTCTGTATGCTACCAATGTGTATGGAAAGGCTATGATGACACATAGCTTGCTCACTCTGCTATCAGAGGGCAAATGCCAATTTGAAAAAAAAAAGGATTCTTAGTAATTTTGTAGAAGGTATTTGCAGGGCTAAGTTTCCTTCCAGAAGTTAAATTAAAACACAGTCATTTCAGTGTCAAAAATACAAAATACAACAGCCCAGAATCTTCCTCTTCCTCAGAGAAAGTAAACAGTGGCAAAAAATACTCAAAGAACTAAAAGACAGGAAAGCAAATAACACCTTTTCCTCCAAGGAAACTGCCTTACAGTATAAGCAACATTACTAAAATGCTCTAAGACCAGTATGTTACCAGGACTGAAGATCCAAACAAATAGCACACTTTATATAACCATAGCAATTGAACCCAATGTGAGAAAACCCTAATAATCTTAGATTTGTAACAGTGTAAAATGTATATTGATATTGCTGAATTAACAAGAAATCTTTTCACATGATAGCTTTTTTTCCATTCCAACAAGAATGACACAATATTTACAGACTTATAGACAATAATGAAAAACTGTTTCTGTTTATTTTCTGTTTACTTTTAACCAATTCAACCATTACCCAAGAGAAATAGTGTTTTCCCAGTATCCCAAACATTCCCAAGCAATGTGTAATCAGAGAAACCATTAATACCAGCAGGCATGTTTTTATATGGTTACAAGCACTTTGATGTCCAGACAGCTAATTTACAGTTGAGACAGTACTAGTTGTGCTATCTTTGCACTCATCTGGAAACACTGGATTGATGCAGTGAAATTAATTCCCTCTATATCTGCATTTCTGACTTCCATAAGGTATGTTTTGCAATATCAGGAAAAAACCTACATTGCCTAAAGTTTTTATTTTCCTTGACTGATGTTCCATGTATGTTCTTTTTAATCTTTGCATCTATGTATATCGAAAGAAGTAGATGGTATACAGGGAGCTGATGTTGACCTTATAGTCTAGTACAGATCATCATTCACTGTTCATCAAGGTACCACTGCATATACAGAACTTCAGTCTCCAAAAAGAACCACCCTGGAGACATCAGAAGTACTTATCCTAGCTTCTGATGGATTATGTTCAAATGTGTAAAGCATTGAATAAGCAAAGAATTAGCATTTTCCTCTCTGATCTAAGAAATGAACTTCCTCCTGGATTGTTTCTCTCTCATTTCTGAGTACAGAATCTGGCCTTAAGTTATTGGGATGTTTAAACTTTTTGGCAGGTATGGTTAAGTGAAGTTCTGACCAACTTGTGGTAGCAATACACAGAGCTCTCAAAGCAGTTTAAGGGGGTGGGAAAGTGAGATCCTGTTTTTTTTTAATCACTGTCCCTGGAATCTGGTGTCCTCAGGCAGGAATTTTCCAACTTCTATTTGAGTACTTTACTTAGACATTTGAAATCCCTTTTCAAATTCAAGACAATCTCCTCTTATTTGTCCTGGACACACAGGTAAGGATGATATTGGTTTACACTTAGGGCTCCAATTATTTAGTCATACAAATACAAAAATGAATCATAAGACATACAGTTTCTAATGGTATGGCTTGTCCTGTGTTTCTGCACTGGGATCCCTATTTGACAACTCTGGATAAAGAATAAGGAACCTTATTTTCTATTCCCTTTTATTTTTCCAAAACTTAATGTCTTAAAATTTAAGGCTATTGAATTGCTGGTGTAAATGATATATTAGAAAGCTGTAATTCTTTATGTGGACCAGCACAAGATAAATGGATGATAGATCTGTGAAAGTATTAAGACAACACAAAAATACAACTATTGCACTCCTATTCTCAACTGAACCTGAGCAACCATACATACTTGTGGGTACATTTATACACTCCATCCCTTTACTAGTTCCCCAAAACTCAAGCCTTTTCCACTTCTAATAATTTTAATCTTAGTCTTTCAGCCTCAACTCCCCCATATAGCCAGGATAGAAGCAGAATGGTAACTGACAACACAGAGAAATTTTCTACAAGATAAATACGTCCAGAGGAGCTGTGTATCTCCTTGTAAAGAAGATACAAACATTTGATCAGCTGAACAGTTCTTTAAACTCCGTTATTTATCATGCCTGAGTCTCCAGTAATTACAGCGGGAGATGAGACACTTGACTCCCATGCACAAACTCCAAACAAATTTAAATGTTTTCATCTGTAGTTGAATCTTACCCCAAGATGCATTCTTTCATAGAGTATAGCTGTTAAAACCAAAGAAGGGTTAGTGCTTATAAACTGTGATTCTAAAAATTAATAAATTATTTGATTTGGGAACAACACTGTGAGATATAAGAAGTTACCGCTCAACTAAATACAAAATATAGATTCTACTGACAAGAATCTGAAATCAGCGAGAAATTTAAAAGTAATTATTTCCGAAGAAAAATGAGTTTATTGTTAACAACTCTACAGCAAAAAAGATGTGCTCTGAGAAACAATGCCTTGATGCTTAGTATCATAAAACTTCTTAGCTTTGTCTTCTGGCATGCAGTTTCTATTAAGTGTATGTTATCTGTACTACAGCACTAAGCTTTCCATATGGGCTTTAAATAAAATTCCAGTTTGTTAGTAATACACCCTGCGTGAACAGACACCCCCTAAAGAGTGATGACCCCATACAGCACTTACACTGGCATAATTTTCACCAGTAAGATGAGCACAGTAGTACTCAAAGGCTTCAGAGCTTTTCTAAATACTTTTCTGTTTATTTTTTTTTACGTCTTTTCCAAATTACTACAATGAATTTGAGTTCTTCAACACCCTTTTTCATATCCTCCTTGAACAGAAGAGCTCATAGGGTTACTTCTGAACTACGCCACCAAATTTTAGCTGTCTCAGTTATAAGATGCCAGGTTCACACCCTAGGTCCAAGGGCAGCCAGCATGGAGCGACCTGTGTCCGTGTTCCTGCTCTCCAAGCCTCCCCAAGAAAGTGGCCACATCCAAACTGTGTGCTGCAGATAGCTCCTGGCCCAGGCTGACTCCTAGGAATTGTTTGGGACAATGCTACCTGGCTCAGGTCTAAGTGTGACCACTCAAAAGCTGATGATTATATTCCAGTAGAAGGAATCTTCTTGGTCATTGCTAATTTAGTACTGTATGCAAAGTCTACCTTATTTCTATGACCGAAACAAAGTGAACTACACAGCATGATTCCTTGTATGCCAAGGTGCATTTAGGTTTGTTTAGGTGTATTGCCCAGAAACAAAATAACTGTATCTGAACAGAGACAGAATTAAACTGGAGTAATTAAACCTCGTGTGAAAAAAAAGGATATATTCCAAATGCACCCACATTTTATTGCACTCTACTGTATTTTGGACACAGCCCATGGCATTTCTGTGAGCTTTGTACAAATTTTCCACTAACAGAAGCAAATCACATCCACAATGAACTTCCTAGAACAATAATATGTACCTGTAGTTTTTAAATACCTAATGTATCTCATAGAACAAGACACATTAAAGAACCACAAGCTTCTGCCAGTCCCTTTCCATAGGGATGTAACTTAGTTTTAACATTTTGCTGGCATCTAGTCTGCTTTCAAGGTATTCTGTTCTTCTAGGGAAGTTATTTCCCTCCACTGTTTATTCAAACTTGCAATGTACTACGAAAGCATTATGGTAGCTATTGCAACTGAATTATTGCACGTAACATGTGAGTGTTGGAAATACATCCCTAAATTAGCAGTCAGAGTGACAGATGAATGATGTTTCTCTTAATCCTAGGGGAACAAAAGTGAAACAGAGCATTCACAGCATGATGCACTACACATTCCTTTGTATGTCAGTTCAGACATCTGATGGGAAGAATTTTTCCTGGTAGGGGTGGTATTTGAACTATAAAATAAATGATAAAAAATTGATAGTTACAGAATGAGAGAAAAGTCAGCTTTGCAATGACATTGCCTGAAGTTTTAAAATACCTATATTTGATTTTAATAACAAGACAGTTTATTCCATCTATAACTGTTCTTACTCTAAGGAGTAGTGTTTCACTGGTATTTTACTGATATCTTAGGAAGGCAAAATACTAACTGCTATGAAGTGATGCATAGGTGCTATTCCAGTTTTTATTTTGTTTTGATTTTGCCAGTACAGGTAGCTGGTTTGCCACTACTTATTGCTATTATTGAAGTTTTTGTAGTAAGTCATCCAATCACAACGTATCAATACCATAATCATGTATCATGACAAAGTAATGTGAATTTTGCTCTTAATGTCTGCCCTGTATTTTAAGAGTATTCCACTTTCCTTTGCACATGGCTATTATTACTGTTTTAGAGATAGTCCTTTTGCTTCAAATGAAAATCACAGAATACATCAATAAGTTCTATATTCAATCCTACAAGAATGTAGTTTCTTTTTAATATGACAGCATTAGTGAGTGTTTTTCAGTCCAAAGTGTAGAATTGTTTGTTCTCCTTTAGTAACATTTGAAAGTGGCTTAGAGCTTTGCTTACCCCTCCGTGGTACAAATGCAGAATAGACCTCACAGAACAGCAAGCAATCTCATGAATTCTTAGCTCTAATTTTACAAAATGTTTTAAAAGAAAGGAGTATAAACAATATTTGCTTTTTGTATCATAACTGAAACCATACTGCTAAACAATCATATCCTGTTTAGCCCATAATGACATCAGAAATATATGTTTATCATCTGCTCTGGACAACTTAGCATGATTTTGGCCCAAGGCAAAGTGGAACTGAAATCATTTACAGTTGTCCAAATCAAGATAACCACACATTTCTGACGTAATCGATACTTAAAAGGAACACTGCCTTTAGATTGCAATTCATGATTTAAGCATACTAATTACTTAAAGAATGCTGTTAAAGTGGATATCCTCCAAATATCTATTGGATATCCTCCAAAACATAGCATGGATTAGACAATGCACTGCACAAAGAAAACGTGATACAACAGGTTAGCGCATCCATTAACAACTCTTCCTTTAGGAATGTAGCACAATTCCTACTATCTTCAATTCCTTTCCACACACCTAGAAGTGTCAACAAAATCCCAAAGAAAGTCAAAAATATGTTAAACATTTTGAGTAGGATGTCTCAAGCAATCTTTCATGTTTTGTCATTAGTTTGAAAATCTAGTAAGAAAGAAAGTACATAGTACTGACTTCACACATCCATAGAATTCATGAATCTACTCTAAAATAAGCAGATCTTGAGGGTTTTTTTAACATGGAAACAGACCAAGAGTTAACGAAATGTAATAAAGAAGAGCAACAGAGAGAGTTACTTTATAAGGTATATTCACCTCATGAATTATAGTCTAGCAAGAAAAGACAAAATGTAGTCAGCTCAAAGATAAATATTTTATTACAGGAACACATTCCTTGACAGACAAAGAATCAGATCTGTCCTTGTCTAGGACAGGGAACATCATGCTTTTAGCAACTTTTGTAGTATTTCAGATCCCCAAAAAATTGTACCGGAATGACAAAACAGAATGTCCCAAAATGCTGTTGAAACAATTTTCAAATGAGACCAATAATGAAAAAGAAAAAAACTGATTGTAAAACAATGTGTGTGAAATGTTTATAAATAGAATCTTCTTTCTACAGGAAGGAAATACAAATACATGGCAGACAGAAAGATCCATAACTACCCTTTAGTAATCTTCCTTCTCAGCATGTGTGCTTAGATATCAGGAAACATTTGAGAGAATAGGAAAAATATGGAAATAGGATTTCTTTAGACCATCTGGGCAAAAGGAAAAACATCTAACAATGTTATATAATAGGCAGCATGAAAAACGCATTAAACCAGCATGATGTATGAAATATTTCAGTTTTCTCTGCTGGAGCTGGCTATCAGTAAAAGAAAAGAATTACCTCCATCCGCTCTTGCTTGACATCATCAATCTCATCATCTTCAAACATGGCTAAGAGCTCTCCAGTCTGGTCAATGGAGTTGAGGAAGTCTTGAGCAAGCTTCTGCCGTTTGTTGGTGTTACTGCTGTTGAATTTGTCTGAACAAAGGTAAGCAAAGATCAACAAACGAATTATTTGGCTTCTCCAAACATCAATCGATGTCTGTAGGAAGTACATGTTTCAGAATCAGATGCGCTATGCAGAAAAGACCTGCTTTTACTGTGTTCCTCATACAAGTTCTGCTACCTGAGCAAGGTGATGTCACTACTATATTGCAGTAGCACTGTAGTAAAAAATCACCTTTGGTCTTTTTTAGTATAAATTAATGGGTTTTGTAATCTGGAGAAACCTAGTCTACTGCTCACATATAATTATTTCTCACAGTGGACAGAGGTGCAGAAGAAACCATCCTTTGCTTGCACAAACCCCTCACTTTTAGAATAGAATACATAAAGGAAAAGTTTTTCCTGAGAACATGCAGAACATCCTCACTACCTACATCCTAAAGAAAAGCATAACACAAACATTAAGACACAGCTCCACAGGAGATGGACTAATGTTCCACAGTAAAGCCTGGAGAACCCTGGAGAGGTGATCTCTGTTGTTATAAACAGAATACCAGCTACAAAGACATTAGCTTCACACAACAAAACTAATGGCTTCAACTACCAAAGCCTGCTAGAAAATGCAATCTTTAATTCCCAGATGAACTGTGTTTAGGAAGCATTCAATGAGCATTTTAATGGCTTTCAAAAATTGGTTATTTGTTTTAAATAGAGAGACAGACATAAGTATTATAAAAACCAAAGCTTTCAGGTAGGAAGCTATACTGCCAGATTGCTTGCACGAAACAATATACTTCCACATGTGGTAGAAATAATACGCCATATGCAAATTAAATCTCAAATGAGTTGACAAAAACTTATCCACTGATTGACTAAGTCAAAGCAAGACGTACAGTGTTTATCTAACATCAATGTGGATGCTCAGAGAACCAAACACAAGGAATTTATTGTAAAGTTAAAAAAAAGCCAACAAAAAATCTCTGAGAAAGGAAGTAAGCTAAATACAAAAAAAGTGATATATGGACATAGCAGGGTTTAGATTTGCTATGATAAGTTTTAACTTAACATTTAACAAAGGAAATGCTAATTATTCTACCAATATAAATCAACAAAAATTTGTACCAGCAAATTATATGGCATAAATGAATATATTTTTAATTTAAAGGACTTTTCCTTTATGCATTGTTTACAAAATCTCTGATTTGCTGATGGAACGGTGAAACAAAAGTGTTTTCCATTCTTTAAATTACAGGTTAGAAGTATAAAACGTTAAACCAGACTGAAAACAAAGCCAGGTCATATATTAGTATTCAGTGACTTCAGATTATGGGATTTTAAAAAAAAACAAACCCAAACATGTCAAAACCCTCTGACAATAACTTAACAAATGTCCATTCAATTGCATGAGGTAGCTGCCACATTTAAATTACACATGCAGAAATCAATTAGTCCTTTAATTAGCACCAGTTTCTTACCTCAACAGAGTTCTGACATTAAGCAGTCTTACTTATTATTGGGATCATAGATACAAATACTTACACAGTGTTTCAAATGAAAAAGCAGACACTATTTTTCTGTCTTTATTAAACTAGATATTCATACTTTGTATTGAGCTGTTCAATGCATTTATAAAATATAAAGCCTTCCCCAAATTAAGTAATTTCCTTTTTCTACCTTCAAGGAGATCATCTTCTTCTATTCCTTTGACAATTTTAGATTTATAGTCTCGAAAAAACATGTATTTAAGTAGCCTTCTAAGCTTCTTCTAAAAGAAAAAAATAATTATATTAATTAGTATTTTATAGAGTTTTTTCTTTACACTAACTTTGTAACACAAACATACAAATGTGTAATACATTACTCAGTAAATATATTTTTAAAAATATTCATAATTTTTGATTCTGCAGAAAATCCGTATCTAGAAAATACACCCAGGTCAGAAGCAATTCTATATGAGTATTATTTATCTGAGCTCCTTTATACTTTGCTTGTCAGCTGTGAGACAGACTTTCAGAAAGCCGAAATTGAGAAATCAGACTTTTTTAGAGCACTCCAAATTCTTTACTTAGTTTGGAAATTCAAGTCTACAAATGCATATTTCCATGACCTTTGACATCCATATTAACCACTGTTTTGAGAATAGCTTTATGGATTATATCAGATTAAAAACCTGCAATCGGTTTTTTATGCTCTAGCATTTTTTAATTTTGATATGTCTTTGGTTATAAAGTTTCACCTATCAGATGAGGGAATTAAAATAAAATGGAGAAAAAGGGTAAGGGAAAAGGGGGAACTAATGAACAAAAGAAGACAAATGAATAAATAATGTAGATAAAAATAGTTGACATTTTTTAATAAGTTTCATATTTGAAGAATAAAATTAATTTCAGCTTTGTATGGAAATTGTTTGTTAAAAAAAAAAAATAATAAATTGACTTGCTCCACTTACTGTCCAGAGAAAGCAAGAGCACCCTGAAATTTGGAAAATTTAGTGAGATAAAATACAGAAAAAAATATCATCAAGGCAAATCAAGACAGGATTTACTGACTGCCTAGATGACAAAAATGTAATGGTCACACTATCGAATGTCACACCTACACCTTGCATAATGAGGAAAAATTAGAATGATTGATCTTTAATAAAAGGCATATAAAGGATAAGGAAGAATATTTATGCTTTCATTAAGAAACTGTTTTGAGCTCTAAGGTACATTACCCACCCCAAAACTTAATAACTGCAGTTTTGTTAATTGCAGTTACAATAGAAAATAATGAATTAAAATGTTATCCAATTAGCACACTGTGCAAAATACAAAAGAATTACAGGGAAGCTATACTTTCAAATAAAGCTAGTAATGATGATGGACTCCTTTTACATCGGTTAAGCAAGCACGTCAAAACACCATAAGCAGTTCACTATGTAATATAAGAAATATCTGCCTTATTACTATACCTTATCTTTGCGCATTAGGAACAGGAGATCTTCAGCAGAGATGACTCTCGCTCCTCTCAACTGAGAAACTTCAGCTGCTTGCTGCAACTAAAATAAATGGATAAATTAAGACGTCTGTTTCTATGTTAAAAAATTTATTCACTAGGGTTTCTTTTAAATAAGTTCAGATAATATTTTACATGGTCTTGCATAGCAAAATACAAGATATGCAGTAAAACACAAGCTGGGACTCTCAAAGGTGTCACTCACTTAGCTCCTGTTAGCCAAGAAGTGAAAATCAATTTTATGTAAAGCCTGAAAGACTTTTAACAAATCTTTTGCAAAAACTTCTTTGTTTATATTTAAAATGAGTGTTTTTTAAAAACCCCACTACATCCCTATTTTCTTTCCTTGCACCACATCAGCCCAGAAAATGAACACATAATTCTCTCAGGCAATGTAAAAATGCCAAATTCTTGCTATAGCACTTTATCTGCAACTGTGGAATGGTGGCTGATCCCTCTCACGATTTTTTAGAATAACAAATATTAATTTTAAACAGCTTACCTAAGTATTTTTTGAAAGAAACTCAACCCCTACTTGACTTATCGTTACTACAAACCAGGCTTACATGAAGAACGTTTTTAGGTATACTTTCTATTTCACTTGAGAGAAGGAAAATTAATTGATAGGCAACACTGACTCTGTTAATAAAGTAATTAGAAAAAACAGATTGATCTGACCAGGCCATTCAGATATGAAAGAGACAAAGATGGGACTGAGTAAAGAATGCCACAAAAATTTGTAAGAGGTGGCCAAAGGAGTGTGAAGCAAAGAACCGTCCTAACCTCCATTGTGACAGTGCCTCTAAAGGCCCCAAATTGTGCCGTAAAGAACAAAAATCTTTTTGTAAGAGACTAAGCATGTCAGCCTTGGATTCACTTTCAGTAGGTTCAGGAAATTGGGCTAGATTATACACAAACAGATCATACCAAAACAAGATTACAAACCAAACTTGTGCAAGCTGATGCTTATCAAACTACTGTACTAAGGAGGTAAAACCCAAATGTACAAGAGAAGTCTACAGGATTTACTCCTTTCACCTCTCTAGCCTTTGGTTCTGGCATAAGATGATGCTATAGAATAGGTGGGATAGTAAGGATGATTCACAGCATGGAATATATCTTACCCTCTAAATTCAAAACCACTGTCCAAAAGGCAAGTTTCAATCATAGTTTCTTTGTTCTTATCCTCATTAGACATCTGATGGATGAACTGACAGTGAGCACAGTACAAAAGTTAACAAAGGCAGAGACACCTTATAAAATTCTTTATATTAAAACTCATACACACCTGTAACATGATCAATAAACTGCAACTTTATTTATTTTCAAATATCCCTATATTCTTCTTTCAGAAATGCATTAATGCATCTGAAAATAATTTAAAGAAATCCTATCCTTCACACTCACACTAGAAATGGTTTCACTCACTATCACTGGCTGAATAAGTATATTATTAATCTAAGCTCCCATGCTGCTATAGCTTGAAATGGGCCTATTCAGAAGTTAAAAAGATCAACAAAAACAGTAGCTGTTTCTAATATCCAAAGGAGTAGAGGGGGGCAGGGAAGATTTTCATTTTGGCAAGTGTTCAGTGGGCAAAAGATTCAGTCCATAAATCATAATGCTGGACTGCATTAATTTTTTCCACACTAATCACATGCATACAAAATGTTAACTGTATCTTGTATGCACAACACAAAACATACTGCGTGAAGAGTTTCAGATTTTCCCTTGGAAACCCTCTCTCGGCCCTTGCAGTCACAGAGACCAGAGAGATTTCAGGAACTCAGAAGTCACAGTAACATAATCTTACTTGAAAAAAATGTAAGAATGTGAAAAACGATAGTTCTATTTTTTGGGATAAGCAAAACTGTTTCTTATTCTGATTAGGTTTGAGGGCACACAAGCTACTTCTATTTCTAACATAAAATATAAAAAGCTGGATAAAAATAAATTTACGAAGAATGAGCCAATATTCATCTCTGGTGTAAATCTATTGCAGTAAATGTGTTTATTCCAAGGCCAACTTTGCCCCCACTAAGCCTAAAAGTGCTACAAAACCTGACCTTAGCATGGTGATAACACAACACAGCTTTTCCAAACACCATATAAAACAATGGCAGAAATACCCAACATGAAAGCATGCTCTATTTCCCTAACACGTTTAGGACCATAACTATAATCCTTAAGGTCCCTTCCAAGCCAACCTAACCCAACCCAATCCATTCTATGATTTTTACCATGAAATTCAGTGTGCTGTTTTTGGCTGGGATAGTTAATTTTCTTCATAGTAGCTGGTATAGGACTACATTTTAGATTTGTGCTGGAAACAGTGTTGATAACACAGGGATGTTTTAGCTATTGCTGAGCAATGCTCACTCAGAGTCGAGGCCTTTTCTGTTCCTCACCACACCAGCGAGTAGTCTGAGGGTGCACAAGGAACTGGGAGGGCACACAGCTGGGACAGCTGACCCCAGCTGACCCAAGGGATACTCCGTAACATATAGCATCATGCTCAACATATAAAGCTGGGGGAAGAAGAAGGGAGTGAGGGATGTTCAGAGTGATTGTGTCTGTCTTCCCACTTTCTCCCCATCCCACTGGGGAAGAGTGAGCGAGAGGCTGCGTGGGGCTCAGTTACTGCGTTAAACCATGACATTCAGATATGTTCATTTCTGCGTGCAGCTGAAAAATCTTATTTCTCAAATGATAAACAAGTGACAACGTCATTCAGAGCAAAGATTGTGTGCAAGCTGCTTACAGGAATCTCCCAATGAAGTAAGGGAGAGTAAGGAGAGGAGGCCAAATTCACGTCCCATTTGTATCTAAGTAAATCCTGAATAACACTGTTTATTTTAATGGAGTTATTCTGAGCTAAACACAAGATCGAAATCTGGAATAATATTCTCAGCTTCTACCAAAACAATGAAAACTTTATTCTCGTATTACCTCGACTTCTGCATCTATTTTATTTTAAGGAATGAACACATAGCATTTAATTTCTTTGGCTTAAAGAAAGCAAAATACAAAAATAATTACTTCCTGTACAGTTATAAAATATGGATTATTTATCCAAACAGACCATAATGAGTTCTGCATTGGTACACATATTTACCTGGGAAACCAGGATATGCTCAGGTAAATATGTATCTAAGCAATTAAAAAAAAATTACATACCACACAGCCGAGGTTGGGGGGAAGATGTATTTATAGTTTTAACACACACATAACTGACTCATTCAAACCACAACATGAGTACTTTGCTATAATTAGTATTATAACAAACTGTCTTATTTGACTGTCCCAGAGTTGCCATTAATATGCAATAAGCCCCGATTCCTTAATTTCCGGAGCTAAAGGCCTTGTTGAGTCATTACCACGACCGTGTTACATGATGAAGGGGGATTTCAGGAAGCCATACCAAAGAAACGATTCATCTCCAAGCAGCCAGGCATTTATCATTCCAGAAAAGCAATTTTCTGCAATGCAACCTTTAGGTCAGGAGGTCTTTTGCTATTTGCTGCAGTGGAAGCATGTCAAAGTTTTACTTTGTGAGCAGCAGGTCTACTGCCCACAACTCCAGATGATAGGCATGATACAAATACTGCTACAACTTTTCAAACATGAGGTTTCTGTATGGCAACAGTGGAGATATGGCAAGAATTTCCTACCATCTCCCTTCTCCAAGCCTCTGTAATATTCAGTGCTGGTCACAGAATTTGAGGCAGCACTAGTTCCAACATACTCGTTGTCTTTTCCTAAATCTTAATGATTAAAATTATTTAGTCCACATTACAAAATATTTTGTTTGAGGCTATCTTGAAGAATGGAAAACAATCCAGTTTACTTAGCTCTTTAAAGAAAAATGGGCTAAATTTCCTAATACTAGCAAACAATATTTGAGACCTTGGAGTCTGAATATATTTTTTATTACAGACAAATTATGAAACTCTAAAAGTGAAGTTTAAATAACGGAAGTGTTGAAATGACTTTAACTATGGGAGCGCAAAGAGCTCTGTTAATAATTAGGGGTTTATGAAAAATAAGTGTATTTTACAATTTTTCACATTACAAAGAAGGTAGTATATACAGTAACTATATTTTAAAGTCTAAGAAGAAATGGCTGGGGAATAATATTTTAAAATGTAATCACTGGTTTAATGACTTTATGAAGTTAACTTTCTTGGCAGGATGAACTGAAGTATGTTAAAAGTCACCTTACGGCTATTTTCTTTTTGCAGCTTCTGCAAATTATAGATTTGCTGAAAGGAGTATTCATTCTCCTATGACAGCACACAGTTCCTTCAATGGTACTGTCTGGTTTTTTTATTCGTAATTATTTTTACTTCCACTACCTCCAAAGTCAACAATCACCGATACTTCTTCTACAAAACTGTCTTGATGGACAAACAGACAAAAAGCTGGAAAACAAACATACTGTGTTGTGACATAATCCTTCCAGTTAAACTGCAGGATGGAGTCAAAATGGTAATGTTTGCATGCCTTGAAACTGCTGGGAGCCAAGAATAATGCTTCAGGAGCTACGATTTTGTTTTCATTATAGAAGAAAATTAGATCATAGTTCACCTGGCCAACTTTTTTTTTCTGAGGCAGGAAGGTTGTTTTGTTATTAAATATGCATTAAAATGTCCATTTCTTCATATTTTCTTGATCAAAAGTATGCAACTAACAAAGAATATTCCGAATTTAAATACAGTACTATAAATGTATTCTGAACAGAGCATCCCCATACTTTTTGAACGCAGTTAAATAGAAGAGGAGAATACAGGTTTTCACTTCCATGTAATAACTCACATACTACTAATGATGACACCTGAACTTCTAATTCTATCACAAACACGAAAAATACAGATTTTGCTTCCAAAAGTCAGCATAGGGATGTGCTTTATCCAGTTAGCACATCCTTGGGATATAATTACATTACGGAGTCCATTAGAGCACTATAATAGGTAATGATTTAGGATCACCACACAAGGGTTAAATAGCATGACTATATTGTCACAAGCTGCCTAAACATAAAACTTTCATCTGCAGATTAAAAGACAATCAATTGTCTTCTTATTAGGTGTCTGTTTTCAAATATAAGTATTTTTCACTTACATGACCATTTAATGTAACACTGGGTGACTAGGCGTGACCTTGAGAAGATAAAGCTCTGCATTA
The DNA here is from genome assembly GCA_026283785.1 of Coracopsis vasa. Lineage (NCBI taxonomy): Eukaryota > Metazoa > Chordata > Aves > Psittaciformes > Psittacidae > Coracopsis > Coracopsis vasa. Next base: position 42,472 of record JANHGB010090818.1, read on the forward strand.
CATTTTGAGGCTTTAGAGAATTGCAGAATCATAGAATCATTTAGATTGGAAAAGACCATTAAGATCAAGTCCAGCCATGAACCTAACACTGCCAAGTCCACCACTAAACCATGTCCTTATGTGTCACATCTACAAGTCTTAAATACCTCTACCTCACTACAATCTCCTTTCAGGTAGCTATAGAGAGCAGTAAGAGGAGCATTTTCTTGCTTGACATACAGTGAATTTCATTCCATACAGATCATGAGAATAAGAAAACATCAGCTCATACCCCACACTCCATGACATTTACTGAGAACTTCTTCTCAGGTACAAAATTTATTTGTTTCTTAAAAAAAAAAAAAACAATAAAAATGTACTGTCTCTGAAGCAAGATCAACTGTTTCATCTTGCCTGCTAGCAGATGGCAATGGCTTTTTGGTTTCCACAGTTCAGCCAGCCAAAAGAGCTGGATCTGGATACAAGACAGTCTGCAGCCAGTTACTAGTAGCTGGAGAAAAATTATCCCAAAAGTACCTCCAGCAATAAGCAGGTTGCGCAAGAACACCCTTTGAAAGCAATAGAGAGTAAATCTACAGGTTCGTTAGGTTTCGATTTCTGAGGTGACAAGCAGTTAATATACATTTAAGAAGTCAGACTGTTCTAACAAACATGAGAGAAAACAGCCCCTTCCTCATCTGCCCTCAGACTGAACCTGTGAAAGCCAGCCCAATGAACTCCACAAACATCCCTGCCTCTCAGCCTGCAGGTTTTTAACTGCACACTGCTATCAAGGACCCATAATATTAGTATGATGAAGTAAAGATACTACTATTCCCATTTGTTTAAATTGAACATTTCATATAATTTTGGACATCATCACCTCACTTCCTTCTACTGACAACCCACATACTTCTGAATACAGAAAATGTTGGAAGGTTTTTTTGGTTTTGCTTTTTGTGTTTTAGCAACACAATCAGTACAATCAGAGTAGAAAAAAATGTAACACTTATAGTGAGTGAAAATAACAAAAACAGAACACTCGCACCTTGCCTCAGCTGATGTTCATGTTACAAACAAGATCATTCTAAAAATGTAAAAGAAAAAAAAAAATCAGAAAACTGTAAAGAGCCCTTAGAAAACTACAGGGACTCATCCTGTGTATTGGAATGGGCTAAGAGGAAAATGCATCATGTTTCTGGAGCTTCCCTATGTTGTACCCACAGTTTGACTCTGCTGAAAAACCCTGCAGTTGGAAGAGAAGGCTTTTTACTGACCAGTGTAATAAAATTGAACATTATGAAACAATTCTAAATTAAAACTTATACCATTTCTTTTCAAGGAAACACATAAATACAACATCAGAGGAGGCTAGACTATATTTGGCCACTCAGGGCATCTCCAGACTGTACCCCACATTGCATCTCAGAGCAGCAGATTCCCAAATCACAGTGATACATGGGGCTATTCTGCAATGGATGTGGACACTTACCAGATTTATACCCATCTGAACCTCAAGTGTATCAAGTTGACATTGGAAATGAAGCTCTATGATGTCAGCCACCCCCAATTCAGTATTATCAACAAAGTTGCTGAGCATACTATGTGTCCCCCATTCAGGTTGCTGATGAAGACACATGGGCCTCATTAGTTCACTCCTTACCAATATCTAAGAGACTGAAGTGTTGCTACACAGGAGAAGGGAGAAATAAAAAAATAAGTGAAAACCTTTTCTCATGTGTGGAATAATTCAATTTTCACAATGGATTCTGCATGTTTGTTCAGCTTCTTGGATCTGGTGTAGCAACTCTTGCAGTTCAGTAGGCAGTAGAGGCAGCAATCCCACCACAAAATGGGATTAAGGGAAGCTGAATCCTTGTGTTCTGTATTTTTTATTTTTAGCAGGCATAATCATAGCTGAGCCTCACATTTGTTGATATTCTGAACCATTCTTATTTAAAATATAAACAGGCAAAATTATTAGAAAATGATAACATTTTTAAAGCCCAACAGCCTAGTCTCTGCTACTGAAAGTAATGATTTGTATCTACTGGAGACAGTATGATTTTTTTTTTATTATATTCAATAGTTTAAACAAAGGAAATAACTTTCCATGTAAATAGTGAAATTAATGCTGCAATTTTGCTAAAGATGTGCTTTGAATCACAGCATTTTTTAAAAAAAGTATCTTCTTTATAAATAATTTAAGCTCAACTTCTTAAATTAGAGTGTGTTTTTGCACTTTCTGTCACACAGGGAAAAGAATTTGAACAATAACTACATTTCAACTTAAGCTTCAGGCATGAATTTTTAATATTTTTTCCTTTGTTTAATTCTAATTCAAAAATAATCTTTTTTGGCCAACATTTTATACCTTTAATTCTTCCGTGAAACAAAAGAAACCCTACTGAGCATCTGACATTTGCAACAGGCAGTACTGACCAAACAAAACTAAATTATACAAACAACATTAAAACCATAAAGTATTCAAGTGCAGAAAAGTATTCAGACTCAGTGAATTCAGTTTTAATATGGTCAAATTATGCAGTGACTATGTAAACTTTAACTCAAGACTTGGTGTTGCGCTGGAGATGGCCCTGCTGATGTTCTCCACCACTGCAGGTGATGATAACACCAGGCAAGAAAGCAAACTCGGAAACTTCTACTGTAGCTATTATTGTTACAAGGGAGAAAAAATAAGCCTGAGAAATATCATCCAAAGGGAAACGATGAAGTAGCGTTCTCTACAATGAGAAAGAGAGTGTGAAAAAAGCTTTGTGAAGTGTAAACAGTGCAGATACGAAAGACTCATTATCCAAGACGAAACTGGAAAATTCTCATGGCCAAAAGCACTCTGACCTCTGCATTTCTGAAGAAGATGAGCATAGAGGTCTCCTACTGACTGTACATGTTGTAGGACTGGCAAAATATTCTAGATGCCTTGAGAACACAACAGAAGTCTGTGTGGAGATCTCATAGCAGCCTTTCAATATCTGAAGAGGGCCTATAAGGATGCTGGGTAGGGAGTCTTCATCAGGGACTGTAGTGACAAGACAAGGTGGAATGGTTTTAAACTTAAACAGAGGAAGTTCAGGTTAGATATAAGGAATAAGTTCTTTACTGTGAGGGTGGTGAGGCACTGGAAGGGGTTGCCCAAGGAAGTTGTGAATGCTTCATCCCTAGTAGCGTTCAAGGCGAGGCTGGATGGAGTCTTTGGTGACACAGTCTAATGTGATGCATCCCTACCCATGGCAGGGGGTTTGGAACTAGATGATCTTAAGGTCCTTTCCAATCCAAACCAGTTTATGATTCAATGATTCCATGCTGAAGTAAAAGGTACCACCTCACCGTCAATCACAGGCAGCAAATATTTCTGCATTTAAATTCAACAAATGCTAATGTTTTTGAAGAAATTATCATAGAATAGTTTGTTTTGGGAGGGATCTTTAAAGGTCATCTAGTCCAAATTATAACAAAACTAACTACATTTGCACTCTTTCACAAATACCTGTTTCATTTTTAAACAGCATCACTATAGCTATTAGGAATCTCAAATATAACTATTAATTCTACCTAAATTACATTTCTGAATGACTTTTTAGAACAAAACATTACTTTGAAAAAATAAAAATCTGCAATCTTATCAGGAATAAATGCACTCACCTTTCCTTTAGCAAAACAAGAATGCAATTCAAATTTACCCTTCTTGAGAATTGAAAGTAATATTATTTTTGAATATTTAGTCTATTAACTCAGATTTATTTCCTCTCCATCAATTATTTCTATTCCTTTTCTTTCTCCAATACTACCATGGCATGCAAACCAGCAGAGGTTTATGTTATACCGCAACTTCCTGTCCTTTGGTTTCAAATCCCAGAAGAAACCACCATTCAGGATTATTGTTATGCAGTTTCCAATGCTGCAAGCAGAAAAAAAAACCCCTGTTCTCTGTTGATTAAGAGACCATCTAATATAAACAGGTTTCTTTCTCCAGTTGTTGTAGAGTAACATTTGTTTAAATCATGCATCCTTACATTGCTCACAGAGGAAAATAATCATGCCTTCTATTAGTTTCACCAGAACACTAAATAAATACTCTTCTTTTCCATATGACAACAAATTGGAATCAGACTTCACTGTTTGTCATAAGGAAAATAAGACATATTTACCTATTCCAAGTACAGAGATAAAGAGCTTTTAGAGCAAGCCTCAGGCTAATGAAAGAACTGCAGAACAAGTATGACTATGAAAAGCAGGCACCATCAGTGCACAGAATATGGAGAAGGCAATCCATATCAGTCTTTGTCCTTTTTATTCTCATCTGCTCAAATGCATGTGTTGACCAAGTGGGAACTTCCCAGTTTGCATGATGACTACAACTAAATGCTATAGGATCACTCAGATTAAACAGTGAGGCACATAATACATAAAAAATGACTACTGGTTTAAATGGCTTTGGATGGCAGACAGGATATACACGTCTGGGCTTAAGATAATTTAAACTACCTGCAGAATTTTGACAGAGAAGTAAGTGTCATCATGTGAGATGTACCCAAATTATCAATAGAAAAAACAATAATAGAAAATAAAGAAGAGAAAAACATTTAGTTTTAATGCTTTTTCAACCACATAAGCACGGAGTGTACATAATGACACTAGAGAAAATCTCTTGCCTATTCTGTAATTTTAACCTTAGGGAAAATGATTTGACAATGGGGAAAAGGTATAATCCGAATGTGTAGCAAATAGGAAGCCCTTTGAATTTATTTCTCTTCCGTCAAAATGGCTTCAAAATCCTAAATCTATTTAGAAGGACCTTTCTTCCAAGGATCTAAAAAATGAGGGAAATATATGAAACAATAGTCCCAGTCCAAGGTAGATCCACTTTCATGTAAGAGGAAAGGAAGTCCAAATTTTTGTATGTATGTGTTGGTTTGCTGTATTTTCATTTGTATGAATTACAATTCTCAGAACTTCAAAAAATACAGGAAGAAGCTCTTGCTCAGAGGAAGAAAAGAAAGCAACATGGAGCACAAATGTAAAATCCGAACAACAGATATTTGTGTCGAAAAATGGCACTGATTTCCTAACTCTTATTTAATGTTCATTCTTTAATTAACATTCATTTCCCAAGGACATAAGTTTGAAAAGACTGTTTCACATTACTTTAGCACGAAGAGAAAGAATCACTTTTAAGCCATGAAAAGGCTGGGGAAAAAAAATAAACATGCCTTCTGAACATAATTTCCTCTTTATTACTACTGCAAAGTTATGAAATGAAATCTATTATTTAATTACATTGGATCAAGCAACAGGAAGAGAAGGGAGTGTTAGAGTCACAACATCCCTGTAAGGATAAATTACTACGTTTCCTCTTGCTAAAAGACAGTTTTAATGAAACTGTGCAAACAGTTAAAATCAAACTACTGGGAGGTATGAAGATCATCTTGCTAACATAAAAACTCCATAAAATGTACTCTGAAATTCTTAAGAGAAATATCGGTAACAATAGGGGGAAAAAAAGGAGCAGCATTTTTGCCAGAACATCATAGCTTGAAAATTATTACATTTATTCAGATTCTCTCCAGAAGCTGAACTTAGTTTAAAAATTATACAATAGCTTCTGGGCCTGCTTTGTTTTATGCTTTGCATTGGAGATGTTTAGATAATCTATTATGAAAACTTCAAAATTTATCTTCTATTACTACCAAGATTTTATTAGCCATAAGGGATTTCCCTTTGCTGTGCTTCAGTAATGTTTACTACATCCTTCAAATTGAATGCAACTGTTGGAAAGTTAAAGTACTTTAAGTATGTTCTTGACATAAAAAAAATGGGAGGGCTTTAAACTATAATGAAAAAATAGGCTGAATTCTAAAAAGCTGGAATAGATAACTTGGCAACTGGTATAGAGTTCACAACTGTGATATGAATGTGCAAACGCTGTGAACTTTTATGCAATCTAAATTTGCCTTGACTTGTGTGGACATGCTCTGAAATTACCTTCCTTGGAAATACTGCTTTTCCCAAAACCAGAATACACTAAAATACGAGGGCATTTCACAGATAATTTGAAGAACAATGGAAAATGTCTTTGAAGTTGTTCAGGAAAGCTCCTCCTAAGCCTAAGGGGTATGGAAGAAAGCATTTCTTTGAAAAAGCTATCCTGGAGGCAACAAATACTGATTTCCTAGGCCCAACAGAGACTGGACTGACCTCTCAAGACTGCAGGATGGACAACATGAAGGGGATGAGTATAAACCAGGAAGTTTTTTTGGGGAAAGATGCAGAAAAGTTTTGAGAGGGATAAAGGAAATAAGATAGAAAAAGCTGCTTTCAGAAATTTTCTAGATCAAAGCTTTTGACTGTGTGTTCCTAGTTTTACTTCTGAAGTTCTAACACTGTCACTGAAAGCAGCCATAAAATTAAACCTTTCAGTAATGTCGTGTCTCAGAAAACTTCATGATTCTTGTATTTTTTAAAGGAGTCTGATCTTCAGTGGAAAATGTTAGGAGGCTACACTTGTTCCTAGTAAGACGTCACTGTATCTAGAGAATCTGAATGTAGGAAATCAAGAAAATATACCATGAATACGGTGTATTACTTATTATTTCTTATTCTTCTCTTGAAACTTAAGATATTGGCTATAGTCAGCCTTCAACTCGTATAGGGACATTTGGTTCGATTTGGTGATATTTTTTAATATTTTACCTACCAATGCTTCAAAATTAAAACTTGCACATTCTCAAAATGGTTATGAACCACAAAGGCTTTGGCAGACAGTCAGCCCAGAGTCAGTCCAAAAAAACTATCAATTGACTGAGCAAGAAGTCTGGTAAAATGGAGGAAATGAGATTCATGTCAAGGGACACAAGTACCTGGTCTTTTGCAAAAATCTCTGGAAAAGGGGAAAAGGTGCAAGCTGTGGACCAATATACATCCATTAGGAGAAGACAATTTTCCATGCTGCGAGGAAATCTCTGCTTTGGAAATCCAACTGTACAGTCTGATAATTAAATGCAGCTCTACTGACACTGGTCATGCGTTACTAAGGCTGAGCACAAGCCAGGATACGCAATACTGGTACTACAGGAGTCAGAAGATAATGTCAGTGATGCCAGTGGTGAGGAGGAAAACTGGTTTTTCCAGCATGTATCTTGATCATTTGGAGCCAATAAAGGAAAGCATTGGCACTACAGTGCTCACTGTACACTGTTCACATCAGTGAACACTCTGAGTTCAAGAGACGCAGAAACATCACAAAAACCTTCAATAGAAGAGAAGGGACTCAAGCAAGGATGGAAAGAAAAATCTTTATTTTCCCCAGAAAAACCATGCAGTGATTCTGACCACGGTAAAGGCTGAGCCTTAGCACAATCATCAGGATTCAGACCACTCAGTTCCTAAAAAATGGCAGCACAGATTTCTTTAAGAAAAGACCTTGATATTTCTGTATGAGCATGTTGTTTAAAGAATGTGATAAGGGGGACATATTTCTCTAATTATTAGAGGTATATTCTGCAGTGTTTATTGAAAAACGGGGAAAACTATATAAGGCTAAAGAGCAACTGCTAAAGTGCAGTTGATGAATTTCTAACAAAAAACCCCCAACAAAACACATGGAAAACAAATGCAAAAGTACCTTCATTCTTCAAGAAACAACGGAACAATTCTCCTTCTATCATGTATTTTAAGAAAGTGAACTCAAATATCAGTCACAAATTGATAATTATGTTTACAAAAAAAGAGCGAAAACAAATGTGAGTAAAATCCATACTAATATCCCAGACAGAAAATTCTCTGTTTTCAGAATGACAGAGTGGATGATACTTTCCTAAAAGACATCTCAAAGGTGTGATCCAAAGTGAAATGTAGAGTAGATGAAGAAAAGACCAAGGCTGGGTAAGGTTTAAGAAGGAATACTGATTATTGACGGGATTTAACAAGTCAGGAAAGTAGGGGATAAGGTTACTAACAATAACAATTCTCCATTAATACAGATCACACCCTTCCTGGGTTGCTTTTAACTTTCATTTCTTTATTATGGAAAAGCTAAGTTACCTACGTGAATTTTATATTTTCATTCAAACAACAGTGATATCTGTTCTACACCCATTTTACAAATAGGCAAATAGGCAAAATGAGGCATGGAACATGGGCAAAGACAGTACCAGAAGAAAAAATTCTTCCTTTTGCCTCCCTCAACAACCAGTTAGCAGCACTCTGTAACTGTTAACAATTATTCTCTAATGCAATAGGAAACATCTGCAAAATAATGCAGAAACATAAAAAAAACCAACCAAACCTCTTCTGAGCTTTAACTTAAGAGTTTTCTGTATCTAAACTTGTATGCACTCATAAGCAAATACTATAAATACTTCCCAGCATCCAAAGCTGTGAAATGCAGAGGTGATTTAGCAGACACACAAACCATAAAAACTGTGCATGGTGTATTTCTTTTCTAATTTAGAGTAAGTGGGCCAGCCTTATATCACATATAATCATAACTCTCAGGGACATTTAAACCAAAAAACCAACTAAACATTTAAACTAAAGACCTGCAAACTTCCATAAAATGTTACGAATAGTATCAGTTATTTTAATATAAAGCTAAGAGACAGTAGCATAAACAATGTCATCATAGTCACTATTTTGCAGTTTAGAACCTGGACCTGAAATAATATAAAAGTAAATCCCTACGTTCACAAGAAATCACTTTTCAATCAGTGGCTTTTTGAGGAGGAATAGGATCTGCAGCATACTGTAAAGCCATACCATTTAGAGGTCAAGAAGTATATGAACAAAGAATTGCCAAAAGTAAAGCTTAATTAGGTTTTGCAAGTCAAATTAAGAAGCAAAGGAGGCTTCAGACTTAAAACACTATGAAGAAAGATAACCTTCAGAATGAAATAAAGATGGAAAGTCTAAACACGGCTCCAAACCAGTCTAATTTTCACTAAGCATTGAGAAGAACTGTGATTTTGAGCATGGGAGAAAAGCTACAACAACTCATGAAAGAGGTATATTGAAATAAATTGTTTCTACTGCACTGAATGGAAGTAAAACTCAAAGATTTTACTGCACTTCAGTCGTCAGCACTGGATATCTCAGATGTGAGTGAACTGTAAACATAACTGCGTGTCCGCTGGCATTAATATTCAAATAAATCAGCTAAGTTTTGGGAAGCTAAAGGGATAAAATAATTATAGGTTGCTGTCTACAGATACTTGAAGAGCAATTAGGAAGATGACGGATCCAAATTCTTCTTCGTAGTGTCAGATGATGTAACGAGGAGCGACAGCCAGAAATTGCAGTTTGGAAGGATCGAGTAGGATATCAGGAAAACCCTTCTCATGAGAGGATAGAGCAGCCCTGCAGCAGTTTAACAGGAGAGGCTCTGAAAAATTCCTCTGTGGAGCTTCCAAAGCCTGAGGTGGACAAAGCCATGGCTGACCAGATCTAGTACTGGTGACAGTTCTCCTTTGAGTAGGTTGGACTAGATGTTTCCAGGGGTTTGACTGTTTCCTTCCCCTCTGTGTTTTGTATATTCTGACAGAGTTTTTGAATAAAGGAAATGCTGTTTACTTGTCTGTACAGGTTCCAGCACAACAGTCACACTCCCTTCCTTTTGGAATAGGCTGCCCTATCTACTGCTACCCCAAAATAAAAATTCTTATCAAAAATAGTGTGTCAACAAAGTGGAAGTGCAGAAAGCCAGCCCTGAGGACTCTGCAAAAGACATAGAATAGAGGTTGAGGTGAGACAAACCTCACCACATCCTTCAGCTGCTGCTACAACCATCAATATGGAAAGCCAACTATAGCCAGCTCCCCCATAGCTAGCAATCACAAGGAAAAACCTGAAACAGCACTGCTAACAGGAAGTAAAAGAAACAAGGTCTGCTCCTTCACACCAGCAGTCCCACTGCACACTGAATGAGATGTAGGACAAGATGAAATTTGCTGATTCCTTCAGTAAGAATGAAAAAATTACATAAAAATAACAGATTCATTTGCAGCAAGTCATCTAGGCTGATGAATGGCAGTTGTATGTAAAACAAGTCAAGCCAGGTTATTGGGGCTTCTTTTGATATAACTTGAATGAAAATCGGCTTCTATGATGGTGTAAATATTCCCAGAGTAGATTCCTTAATTATTTACAGCCTTGGCTCATTCAGATAAATAGGACGTGCTAATATGTGTTTGAGCTTCATTTAGAAAAAAAGCAATTATTCCTTACAGATGTGAGTATCGCTGCTCTGTGTACTTAACCACATAGTACAACTAATAACAAAATACAGAGTGGTTGAACTCATACCTCACAGTGAACTTTGTAATTTGATTTAGCTAAGATTTGCCTTTTTAAAACCCTATAAGCTAAGTCCTAAAGACCTAGCAAGTTTTTACAGAATAGCCCCAGAATCAAGGCCTTTTAAACAGATTAATGTAAGCACTGGTTTACAATGGAGTTACTACTGTTAATAAGCTTAATGCTGTTGGGGTTTTTAGATTCTCTTTATATATATATTTCCCTTTATACCTTACAGATGTAATAAACTCTAATATATCAGCTAATGAATGAAAGAGAACATTTGTCTCATTAGAAGGCAGCACCATAGAGAGATGTTCCTAATTTCTACAGATACTTGCAGTGAAACTGGTGGGAAAGACAATGGAATTGAGGCTGAGGTCCTCCACATCAGGACAAACTTCTGTTGTAAATAAACACCAAAAATGCATATATTCTACTGCCATTTCCTAATGGTCCCAGAGTACTTTACAGGAAAACTCAGTAACATTATCCTCAATTTTCTATTTTAATACCCAACACAGAAATAAAAATTAATTCATCTAAGGTCACCTTAAATTTTACTGATTCTGGGTCATCATTTCAGGACCTGACCCCATCCTGAGTATGAAGCACCAGACAACACATATAACTTTTATCTACCAGTTGTCTCCAGAGACAAAACAAATTTCAGATATCTCACTCCAGTCATCTTCAATCTAACCAGTATTATTGCAATCTGTGCAAAAAGTTCTTTAAAGCACTCTGTAATGTCCACCTTTTGCTGTCCTTATGATAACTTTAGAGATGTCTAATATATTAGTTGATTAGCCAAATATTTTGTTAAATGACATTTAACATCAGAAACTGGATATAAAATGATAATTTGACCTGCTTTCCTGTAACTGTCTCACAATGCATAGAGACATGCATCTGGGTCCTTTCCATTTCTCTAACCTTCAGTCAGTTGTAGAAGTTCAGGCTTGCACAGCCAATGCAAATAAAGAGAGAATCACTCATCTAACTAATTAATAAGCAACTTCTACTAATAGTGCATGTTATCCATTTGGTGCATAAAATGACATTTCTGGCTGCAGTACAGTTATGCATACATGAGTCATAGAAATTAAATGTATTCATTCTCAAAATTTCCTTTTGCTCTTACTTCCAATCTGCAAATGCCAAGCATTAAAATAAGTCTACAAATACGACTTTCGTTGTCATGCTTTATAGTTACATCAGAAGGAGTTTCCTGCTATCCAGCAATGCACCTGAACTCAAACTTACCAAGTGGAAAGTGAATCCCCTTGGTCTCAGCACAGCTAAACATTTAAATGATTTCCTGTCCTGGTCTTCCATTTCATATATATTTTCTAAATAATCATTTTATGCAGGTGTTATTTCTAACAGACAGATTGCACCCTATTGCAAGTTCACTTTTTGTAATATTGGTGTAGCCAGTGGTGTGCTACAACCGCTATTTTATAGCCATATGTCATAATTTCAAGTGTGCCATTTTCTCCATCCATCTAAACCAGAACAACAATGTGCCACAGTTTACCTCTGTCTAGGGAAATAATCTGAACAGTGTTGACTTCAATGAGAGAACATGTAATTGAAGTGCGGATCATCACTCGAGCCTAAGCCAGAGTTGAGGTCATTGGCATGGAACGGGGACAATGGGACTGTGTTTGCATCTCACCTCTCGCTCTTCAGGTTTCTAGCACAGTTTCCACTAAACACAGATATTAATCTTCAAAAGGTCATCTGTGTTTTACAGTATTCTTAAAACTTTCTAGTGTTTTCTTCACACATCTTTTCCAGTGGCACCAATGCTGCCCAGTAAAATATCATCTCTATTCAAAATCATTCCATGCTCCTCCTTTTTAGAGCAAATACAAAACCCCCACAGCTATGTCTGACTGGATTCGTATGACAGCTTAATTTGAATGACTTTTCAAGTTTATATATTTTTAAAAAATATTTCTAAACTCCTTTAACTATAAAAATGTACTGTTAAGGTTTTAAAAGCAGATTTTATTATAAATCCTTTTCTCACTTTTCGTGATTAGCTTTCCTTTTGCTATGTTCTAGCCCAATTTCAGTTAGGAAAGTGTTTTGGTTTGAGTATGTGGGAAAAATGCACTTGGACATTTTCAAGTCAGCCAAGATTAAAATATATTTCTTACTTCAAAAGGCTTATGGGGTTTTTATGTATTCAAATAATCTGAATTTTGAAAAAAAAAAGTAAATCTTTAGTGAAGAATCATCACAAAAATTTCATAAATGGTCAAGTAAGCTGGTAATAAGAAAACTAAGTAATTAATACAATTTTAAAAAGAACTTTTCCAAGATTTTCCTTTTTCCTGGTTTACTGTTTTTAAAAGGCTAGAAAATACATGCAGAACAAATGCTAAATACCATTGAGCTGAAAGCAGCTAGTACGATTTTGATCGTAACGCTAATATTCACATTGAACTACAAAATGGTTAAATGCTACTTTAAAAATATAAAGAGGAATGTCTCCTATGTTATCAAACATAGTTTTGGCAATGTGGACATCAAGATTAACTAGCTCAAGTATTATGATGAAAAAGTGGCAAGATTTAGGTATGGCCCAGACTGAAGAAAGCAAAAAAAAGGCAGAAGGTCCCAGGGAATGTTATAGCATTAATTAACTCTCAGAGAGTAATGGAGAAAAGATAAGTAGCTTCCTTTTGTCGTTCCTGAGTTTCAGTGGATAACAAAGTACTTCTAGGGAAACATGCCAAAATCCAGCCCTGGGTAAACACAGAGTTGAGAGAGAAACATTCAAAACACCAGTGTTAAGATGATACTGAATCCTTGAAAGCAGATGAGGTTAGGAAGCCCACTGATGAAAAGGAAATGGGACAAGAACAGAAATTTGTGCGATGCCCAAAGAAAGTAAGAAAATCTTGTTTAAAGATACATTGAATTACATAGTGGTGGAAGAGGAAGATTAGAAGAATATGGTGTTTCTTCTTAGGTTGAAAAACACCCTCCACTTTAAAATAAAACTTAGAAATGATGTAACCCCTGTGAGAAGAATCACTTTATAGTTAGTGGACTGGAGATCAAAAGAGCCTCAACAATAGCTCTTCCCTCCAAACTCAAGAGCCATACTTTCCGTTTCTAATGCTTAATAGTGGTCACAGACTTGGTGGACATCATGATCGGTTGTCCTTTCTCTTTAACAGTTCATGGGGTAAGACTAAGCATTAGAACGTTCTATGATTCTGTGCATTTCTGAAGGAAACTATCAACTCAGTCCCTTCTTACATTATACCTGCCAAGGAGTTACACTGACTATAAAGTTCCATATTACCTCTATCTTCTGTTTGAACTAGTACAGAGGCAAACTGTTTTGCACCTGCAGATTTTATAAGGTAGATGTGGGATTTTAAAGGAACTGCTGGAGTGGCTGAACACTTTATGTGTGAGACCCAGCATGTGCTTTACATACTTACGTTTGCTTAACAAATCATTATTGGCCGAATTAAACTGAAGTGTGAAATATGGCACTCTGAAAAATGACATATACTATTTCTGCCCACTGGTAGAAAAAATAAGGCAAGAAAACAGGAAAAGCTCTCACACCATTTGCTGGATACTGAGCTTTAAAAGAGCAGTCATACAGATGCATACATGAAAATGGGATTTATTAGAGAAATAGCAGTATTTCTTAGTAAAGCAATGTCTAACTTCTAATCATGATGTGAGTGGGTTCAAGTACCTCCATCTCTTAATCCATTCAGGAGAACTACTTATATGTATCATAGCAGTATTGATTTACAGTTGGGCTCATGATATTCTGGAAAATTGCGAAATCCAAGAGCTTTGCCCTGAGTCCACACATGCCAAACTGGACCAGATTAACAACTATATATAGGGAATAACAAATAGGGAAAATGAAGCCAGAGAGGCCAACTGAAGCATAAGGTGAATTTGCTAACAATTTTCTGACAAATACATTTTGTTTTGAAAATATTGATTATCCAAAACATTCAGAGGAAATACACATACAGGATACTGAGAGCAATCACCACTACTTGAATGCCAAAACCCAACTATGAAGCATGGGCAATCTTTCTCGCTCTGTCTTTGAAGGACTCCTCTTTGTATTAATACTTTCTCATTTCATTTTACCAGGAAAAAAACCTTTATAATTTTTTTTTATAAGCACATCTTACATGAACAGCCAAACTCTGGTGGAATAAGGACATGCTCCCTGTCAGTCTACTTGGCCAACAGGCATTTCATTCTTCACAAAAAGTAACTCACAAAGGAAAACAAATAACACAAGAGAATCAGGCTTTTATAGACCTCATCTAGGACAGAGAAAGCTGGACTTAAATTCCCTTTCTTGAATTAGGCATAAACTTGAGTATCAGCCTCCTGTGTATGCCAAGCAATTATGCACAGCACTGAACCCTGGTATAGAGCATGTTCTCTTCCATATTTCAAAGAAAAATGCAAGATATTTTTGTCTCATTCAACTACAGGACAAGTCTCTTTTCAAGCCTTATTGTAATTATTGTTCTGGAAACTTAATAACATAAGGTTTAGGCCTGATGATCAATAAGCGCAAGTGGGAGCACAGATAAATCAATTTCTTGTAGGTTATTCACAGAAAATAATTTGCTTACAGTCAGTTTAGTCAAAAATACGTGTTCATGACAATGCAGACACTACAGGCAATGCAATATTTTGTCTGATGAGGTTCATAAATCAGGCCAATAGGAAATGAAAAACTAAATTTTTTGCTGCTAAAGCAATGTCATATATATGCAATGTGTATACATTCAGTTACATCTGATGTTTTTTCTGCATTGCTTTTTCCCACCAAGACTCGTCAAATGCACATTCAGCAAATCTGGTACTCAAAAATGAATGACATACACAGATACACATTTTCTGAATCCCTCCATTTACCAACATGGGTTAGAAAATTCTCAAAACCTTCCTTTGGTTTGTAGAAATTACTGCCACTTTCAATTTTATGTCTTCAAATTCTCTATCATCTCTAGTCACAGAGATGTGAATGATGAGTCATTGAATCGATGGCCCAGAAAGGGTTATCTGACATCTGATAAAACTACAAGCTATGGAGGTAAGGATGTCCGCAGTAAGCGTAGGCCTAACGTGTTTTCTGTGATTCCTTTAAAACACTTGAAATAAAGCGCAGCAGAAATAGCTGACTACTTCACTGACATTGTTTAAGGAAAAAAAAAAAAAAAAGGATTCGGTAAACATTATGCATTCATTTTTAAAGAATTATAAACATCTTTATTGTGCTGAATAAAATGTCGTCCTCATTAAAAGGGTTTTGCAATACCTGGGAAAAATCATCCACCACATGTGGTTGATCGGCCCTATGAAAAAAGCAGTATTTCTACATGCCAGTAGATAATTGTTTGGAATTCAGAAGCAAAATCTACAAAGTTCCTGTCTGTGGCAGCCAGAGGGCTGAAAGTTGAACAGAATATCCCCTACAATTTCTTCTCCTAAAAGCTCTCCCTAGCAGCTGTGTGTAGCACTGAGCATCTGAAATGAAAAGGAACTGATTTTTTTCTTATATTCCCAATGCCTTCCCTTCTGTCCCCCACTGTGCAGCAATCTGAGTGGTACATTTGGTAAGACTGGTGGGAGAGACCTATCAGATGCCTCCTCCTGTATGGATGCTTAATGATAGCACTTCTACAGCTTTTATTTACGGTTTTAAACACATAGATATATTCCTCTGGACAGAAAGAAAAATGCAGCTCAGAGGTGCTGGGTAATTCACGTGCACTTGCACAATGGATAGATAACAAAGCCCAGTGCAAAACTCAGGAAGTCTGTTTAACTCCATATGTATGAGACACAGCACTGATTTTTGATGATTTCCTAATCAGCAGGGGAACAAAAACCAGACCATCTTTTCTTGTGATTTGTCATCCTATTCCGAGTATCCTGAGGGATTATCAGAGCAGGCAGCGTAAAGCCAAGGACAGAATTGTCCAAGATCTCAGCTAATTAATGGAAGGAAAAAAGATGGTCGGTTGACAAGGGAAAAGAATCAGCTATTGTTCCGATGATGAAAGATGCACTTCAATAGGCAGGCAAGTTGTCTCCACCCTCCCATTATAGCTCAAATAGTTTTGTTGGTGGCTCTTTTAGAAGAATTCCATTGTTACAAAGATATATATCTTCTAAGGACAAATAAAGCAGTAACCCCTACCTTAAGAATTTAAAATCTGAGAATTTTACCTTTTTATGAAGCATTTTGAGACATAAACCAATGTCTTTTCATCAGTCAACACCAAGTCAAGCATCTGGAGAGATCAGACTGTCAATGAAACCAGTAATAATGAACAGGGATAATGGGAAGGAGGGAGAACATAACAGGAAAGTTCATGACATAGAAAAGAAAGGTACAATAAACTAACTTACAGTGGTGATGAAGCATGGCATATGTGTAATATTTTTACCCTGCTGGGGCCTGCACAGATTTTATTTTTAATTCAAAACATTATTCATTTTAATTAGCAGTCATGATTTATAGGTGATGCTCTCTTTGAAAAAACACATTGAGCAATGATTCTAGACTAGTCAGTCCAATTTATCTGTGATATAGCTGACGTACAGCTCACGAACAAACAGATAAAAGTGCCCTGTGAATAAAGAAATAAGGCAAACCCTCCACAGGTTAAGCATTATAGGAAAGTCACATTCATAAGCAAGACATTAATATTTTAATATTATTTCAATGTGAGAATGAGCACAGTCATTTTGAAATCTTCACAGACATATCCCAGTCCAGTTCTAAAAGATCTGATAAAATTTGTGCTTAAATTAATTCAGCTTTAACAGGTTTGCAAGCATGGCATCTTTTCAGTTAAAAAAAAAAAAAAAAAGCATCCATTGACCCATGCTGTTAAATTCAGGGTTATAATCCAAAATCAATTGTGCTGCAGCCAGCTTTCTATCAGCTGAGTCTTTTGTTTGGCAAAGACTCAACTCAAAATGAAGGGAATTCATTGCAGTGATAATTTGCTGTATGAGCACCTATAGGGTTGTTAAAATAAAGGTGCTGTGCCATATGCAGGTGTTCCAACATTCTTAAACAGTTCGTCCAGTATCCCCAACGCACTGGCAATTACAAAGTAAGCAAACTCAGTAACAGCAATTCTTCATCTAGCATTTAGTTTGGAGCCGTGTCTGGCAAACAGCACAGAATCCTCCTTTAAAGCACATCCCTTCTGTTCAAATGATGATGATGTACTGTAAGGAGGTACATTAAGGTCTTGGTCAAGTAAATTACTCCGGCTTCAAACTGTCAACTAAACTTTGCAGCTTTGCACTTCATGGAGTACAGTTTGTGATAAAAACACAGGAGCCTCAGACTTATGGTTTTGGCCATAAAACCACCCATTGATGTAATCATCCAGTTCAGCATGTGAGGGGGAATATCATTTACACAGCAGAAACACAAAGTTGGTGAATTTATATCATTCCAAACCTACTGCAACCTGCTTTTCCCCACCTCCCCACAAAATCCCCCTAAACCTTCATGGAACAGGAATTCAGAAAAGTGTTGGTCCAGAGAAGAAATAACGATCTGATCACAACTCTGCCAGTTTTATTTGTTGAAAATAATTATCTGCTTATGTTCCTGTCAGTGTTTCAGTAATCTTCCAAAATTATGCGACCATGTAAGCCAAGCTGCTGGAGGAATCTATAGTGTTTACACATACATAAAGATATATATATTGACACATATATATGTATATATCTGCATATTTATATATTTTCAACTAACATCCTTTCATCCTGATCAGCCAAAGAGTGAAAAGCATACGGCCAATGGTGCTGTTAGTGTCTGGATGAATTTTGTGCTTTCTGACTGCACTGATCTTTCTAGCTGGTCATGTGTATAATTATATATGTAGTGTGTGTGCCTATGTATTATTGTGTTCCTACTAGGTATTCATGCTCAGCCTCAGTACTGGCCAGTCCTGCTAAGGTGCAGCTGCAGCAGCCTCACTTCTCTTGGGCTATGAGATGAGTGAACTCCAAACACCCCATGCAATAACATAAGCCAAAATATTAAGCTCTCAGTGAGCAAAAGAAATGATCATAAGACATATTGTCTTACCATCCAGAGGCACCTTAAGAGGCTTGAGAGGCAGTCCCGTGCGAGCCTCATGAATCTCAACAAGGCCAAGTGCAAGGTCCTGCATCTAGGTTGTGGCAATCCCAAGCACAAATACAGGCTGGGCAGAAAATGGACTGAGAGCAGCCTTGAGGAGAAGGACCTGGGGGTGTTGGATGATGAGAAGCTCAACGTGACCCATCAATGGGCCAGCCATGCCCTGGGCTGCATCAAAAGCAGCGTGGCCAGCAGGTCGAGGGAGGGGATTCTTCCCCTCTACTTGGCTCTGGTGAGACTCCACCTGCAGTCCTGTATCTAGCTCTGGGGGGCTCAACATAAGAAGGATGCGTTCAGCCTGGAGAAAAGAAGGTTCAGGGTTTACCTTAAAGCAGTGCCTAAAGGGGCCAACAAGAAAGCTGGAGAGGCACTTTTTATAAGAACAAGTAGTGACAAGACAAGGGGGAATGGCTTTAAACTGGAAGATGGAAGATTTAGATAAGCTTTTAGAAAGAAGTTATTTACTGTGAGGCTGGCACAGGTTGCCCAGAGAAGCTCCATTCCTGTCAGTGTTCAAGGCCAGGTTGGATGGGGCTTGGAGCAACCTGCTGTAGTGGAAGGTGTCCCTGCCCATGGCAGGGGGTTGGAACTGAATGAGTTTTAAGGTCCCTTCCAACCCAAACCATTCTGCGATTCTACAGAGATATGGTTAAAAACAGAATTATTTGTTCTCAGTCATTTAATGAGCTATATTATCAGTGATGAAGCATACATTCTCAAGTAGAACAGTAAGATAAACTCTGTAAATCTCACTAACATAGTGCATGTCTTTTTTATTTTTCAAATGATAAGACACCTCATTGCCTTTTCAGCACACAGTTAAGATACCAGACACTTCTCAGCATGGATAAGGCCACTAAATGATGAAATGGAAACCGCTCACGTTACATTGTTCTAAAATATGTTTTTGTGCTAATCCAGTCTCCTTGACTAAAAATAACTATATACATACCTGTTGTCTGCTTCACTTGCAGTTTTTATTAACTTTGGTAAAAACATAATAAACCCAAGTACTCGAACTGGATGAAACTGCTTTGGGTAGGAGCCTGCATGTTAGAGATGAGAACTGCCCTTGGCCATTCAGCCTGCGTGGTATTTACGAGCAACACTTCATTTTCACAATCTTTCACTTACAATAAACAATAATGATAATAATTTTCAAAACACTTGCTGAATTTCAAAATATTTTCCCAGAGAATGATGTTTGTCTCTCTGTTTTGATATGTGCATCTGAGTCAGTACATTGAAAGTAACTTTGGAAAGGTAAGAAGTTTCTGGTTATGATACTGAACAGTAAATCTTGAGCATTAGCGTCTTAGATCTTCAAATATTTATGTGGTTTTATAAGCTACTTTGGAAAGTAATTTAGAATATGAAGAAAGCATATAACCTTTTTTAGCTCAGCTGTGAAATTACAATTGCATTCTCACTCTAACTACATAAATAACACCTTTCTCTGTCAGTTCTGGGATGCACAAATCCTTCCTCTCCATAAAATTTACTAACCTAATAAATACTGACCTAGAATCAGCAATTTTGGTATTTACTAGGGACTCTAACTGAATTCATAAATCAACAGAATACCTAAGTGGGCAGTACTACAATCATTTTATATATTCTATATAACTACTTCACATAATATATTTAACGGTCAGAAACATTACACATATAGCTGGCAAGTCTCTCTTTTAGCATTTAATAAATGCCATACTTTTACATAAGAAATTGTATTTCAATCTAATGTTTATATTTTGACTGCACCTAAAATGTGCTTATTGTAGCATACTGCATCAATAAATGAACAATTATTTCTCAGTGGCATGTAAAATACATAGTGATGTCAGCAGCATTAAATTCGAGTGCCAAGTAGGGAAACAGTTAAATGTAGTTTAACTATAAAATTAATATTATACTAATTTTAATAAAAGGAAAAGATTTACCTTATTATTTTTAGTTCAGACATGCAGTCATGTGCAAGGTAATTCAATACCCACTGTATAAAATTTGAACTATGAAAATGTTTTACAGATGTTTTTAATCAGCTTCCTTTGTTTAACATTAGACGCTAACCTCCAAAAGATACATACAAGCTGCACATCCTACAGGTAATGCTATCCAGATGGGATGTTTTCCCTGAATATCATGCTTAATAACATAAAGAATAAGGAATAACATAAGGAATATGCTGTGAAGAAAAAGCACCTTGGCAAAAAATTTCTTGTGTCATTTTGTATTCAGTGTCACAACACATCTTTCCCAGTTTGCCTACAGTGTGTCTTGTGGAAAACTCCCAGAACGTACAGCATAAAACCGTCTTGAATTCAGACAGCTTTATGATGATTACTCGACTCCAGCAAACACTGACTACAGTACTGATATCATCTTAATTATTAACTCCTTCCTTTGGTTAAACTGTACAACCTTCCAGCTGTTAGATCTCCCGTTTATTCCTGCAGCCCTATCCCATACTTAATTTTCTCAGACTACATCAATTTCATCAGGAAGACACTGTTCAATAAGTGAAGCAAGTATGTCTTTCTTGGCAACAAGAAAGGAATTTTTCTTGCTTGGATGCTGGTTGGCAGGGAGGCATAAAATCCCAAGCTTCTTATATTCATTATTTGGTCATAAGTAAATAGTAATAATTGTTCATAGGAAAGGTAACCAGCAAACACATCACAGATAAGTGAAGAAGGTAAGGCAGAAAAATTCCTTGTGTGTTACACCTCTAAATCCATTTGCTGAACATCATAATCTCAATATCTCATTCAAGTGTTACCTACTAAGAAAGGGAAAAGCTCCAAAATGCCCAGACAACTCCAGTGATTCTTGCAGAAGTGCCCCCTTCAGTCCTTTATGCTGATGACTTTGAGCAAAGAAAGGAAAAATCTTCCTTTAAGCACTTCAGAGAGACAACTCAGGCAGGGACTATGATCTGTCCATTGTAAGAACTTAGCCTATATCCATAAACATCTCATCGTTCCTCAAGTGGAAGATAGAGGGAATTTAAGAGGGAATTTAAGCACCTAGATGCATACCCTCTCCTCTGTCAACCAGGACATTAAGTATCTCTTTCTGAGTACATTTCCAACAGTTCATCCACCAAATACAGGTTGTAACCATCAGCCCCGGTTTGTAATGCAGAAATCAAAAAGGAACCTGGTGTCACAGGAAAGGCTTCCAACACAAATATATTTTCAAAGTATAACCATGGAAGCAAGAGACTACATTTCCCATTAGGCAACTAGACCTTTCCAGAAAGGGTCCTGACACCACTGGAAGAGCAGATGTGTTCAGGGTTTCTGCAAAAAGGCTGGAATATCTACAAAATATCCACTATAGATTTATTTTTTTTTTTTTTTTAATGCATGCAATTACTAGTTTACAGCTAGCAAAAGAGACAGAGATCTGCAATCCAGTGCTCTTGAGTTGACTCAAGCCCACCTTCTGGGGTTCACATCCTTTTACAGAGCCTGGTTGGGAATTCCAGCACACCTAGCTACTAAATACTAATGAACACTAATTAAAATGTTTCCTGCATCTGAGAATGGCAGCAGCTCTTGCATAAGAACACAGTTGTGTTTCCCATACTTACATTACTGAAGCATTTTGAAATTTAATAAAAATTTAGATTTGAAATGGGTTGTGACAGGTTAAGATTAACATCCTCCTACTGAAATTGCTTAGAAGTAGTGAACTGCAAGACACAGGCTATTTTTCAGCCAGACAGGCATGCTTCTACTGACAGTGACAGAAACATTTCCATGAAATAGCCTCCTGCTGTCTCCAGCATTAATGAAATGCATGGCATATGGCGGCATAACGGCACTACATTTCCCTTAGAATATGAAACGTAGAGTCTGCGTTAACCATCCTCCATTGCTGCACCATATCTATAACTTTTTGTATAATATTGTCTTTAGATTTACTGCTGAAGTGCTTAGCTGCTCATAAATCACACTCCCTCCCCTCCGCCCCCAAAATTACCCCAAAACAAAAAACCAAACAAAACTTACATGATAAAGAAGGATTTGATATGGAAACCAAAGTAGACATACCTCTTACCCATCTTTTGTGTATACAGGGTAAAAAGTTCTGCAGGAGCTGTAGTTAACAGGTACAAGCAAAATAACTAATTAAGTCTATGAACAAGGAATATCCTATTCCTGCTCCCCAAAACAGGTATGTATACATTTCCATTACCACACGTATACATATTATACATACAAAATGCATAAGGGTGAGATGCAAGCCTTTCATTAAAATGATTTTGAGCAGCTGTTTCAATTATGAGTAGTCCTGCAAGACAGAGCCTTAAGTAGCTTAGACAGCTTAGTTGTATCAGACCATAGTTATACCAACATGTCACAAGGGCCTAAAGCCATATGAAAACCTTAACTTGAAATACTAATATCTTTAAAGATGTTAAACAATTAGCATTTTTTATTTATTTATTCTTATTATTATATAATTCAGTTGTTTATGATTTATGTCGTAGCAATGTACAAAAGTATGCTACTAATGCTTAGTGGATCACAGGATTGCACTGTTGGACATCACCGAGTAATGTAAAAAAGAAAGACATTGTCACATAAAGCTTAACGTCCAGGATGACAAGACAGCAAATGACAAACACACACACAAACATAACGTGCAATGTGAATAATAACAGTCTTGGAAATTCAACTGCTATGGACATTTTTGCAGATATTAGAATAGATGAGAAGTTTAGCAAGAATTTGGAAGAAGCTGACATTAGCTTTTTGGAATTAAAGTGTCTTTTCTTCATAAGGATGTAAGGACCACAATAAACTTTACTTTTTTATATATTATAAATATATATTTATATATATAATATATATCTTATATATACACACTATATATATATATATAAACTGACTTTATTCTAACAGAGAAAATTGGCATACTTTTTTAAATGGAGGACACCAACCCATGATAACAGAATATGGCAGAGAATTGTGACAGACTTCAAACATGCAAATATGTAGTACTAATGCAATAGATTGGGAGGCCAGGGGAAGAAAGAACATTAATTGTTTCATTCAGATTTAAATTGCTCAGATTTTTCTCTATAATGACCTTTTCAAAAACTGTCCTAATATGAAACTATGGAGAACTAGATCACACTACTAATAGATATATCTATCTATCACTGAATCACATAATCTCTCCAAACAACACTTTGCTGCATTTGGTACTATATTACAATAATGCAACAGATTTAAACCTGCAAAAGGTTTAAAAAAAAGTTACTTAAAATAACTTTTTGTAAATAATGAAGTTTGCCACTAAAATTAATTTCCATTAAAAAAGAATAAAGAAGAAGCAGTCAAGCCTTTATGGGACCCTGCAGCTACAGCTGAAGCAAAAGATTTATAAAAATTAAGCTGAATTTTTGAACTGAAAATAATCACTATATTCTTTTCAATTAAATGCACATGGAAAATAGATGAATAATTTAATCATGAGTGCTGGGCAGTACCTTGAAATGAAGGTTTTTTTCCACTGGAAAAATCATATTCCTTGAAACAAACGATTTTGTGTAGAGGTATTGAGCAATATTTCACAGGTCTAAGGTTAGGGTTAGATCTGGTTAAGATCATAGAGAAAAATAATGACATCAGAAGGTGTACTTAACAGTATTGTATCATGGCACTCACTTGGCATATGGGATACTCAAGTTTATGTTCTTCCAGCAAGCAGGGACTTGAACATAGGTCTTTCCTCTCCAACACTGTTGTCCTACCCACTGGACTACCAGTTAGATAAAATTCCTCTTCATCTCAGTATATTTTTACAATTTTTTTAAGAAGCTTTTAGCTTTGTTCTGATGAAAAAGTAAAGCAAATGTCAAAACCTCTATATTTTTCAGGAAATTGAATTCTTGCTTTCCAGCCAGACATAGTAATTATAGAGACCTCTGAGCAGGACATGAACCCTGTAACGCTTGAGCAAGAGCCTGAATTTTAGGTTTGCAGTGTTTGACTGAGTTCAAAATCAGGCACCATTTGAATCAACTCCAACAGTAATATAATAGAAATGCCACCACCTCCTATTGTAACTGTTCCCATACACAGAGATTTGAAGGAGTTTCAAATGTATGGATAAATACTGGAAAAGGATCAAAACGAACACAAAGGAAATTCAAGGCCTAAAAGTTACACTGAAGCAATCTAAAAGGCCTGCTTTAAACCTGTTAAAGGAAGGAAATTCACAGTTAAGACTGAAAATCCTGGCTGGAACTCCTGCCTTCAAATACATACACTGATTTGCAGAAACAAAAAAGAGTAGGAAAACCATACAAATCAAGACCACAGTGTCAGACTGGATTTCCAGTTTTAACTATGATTTGTGATGTATGAGAGAACACACTACTTCATTCTGTTTCCATAAAGTTGTAGCTGGACAGGCCAAGTATAGTCAAGCTAGCTAGGGGTTTATTATAGACGAAAAATCACTGAGGTAACAAACAGATTTCTTGCTACAGGTCCATTAAAAAAAAAAAAAAAGAAAAAAAAACGGAGAAAAAGAAGTAATACTTCCAGAAGTCACACCACCAGATTACTAGATTTAACAGCATTGCCTTTCCCAGTACAAATTTCTTTGTAGTTCTACTTCTTCCCACAGCAATATAAATCATGATATTCTGTGCAAGCATTTCAAAGCAATTGCTGGTAGCTTATATCAAAGGTTGATTAGGCAGTTATCCACAATTCTTCAAAAACTGGGACTTGGTTCAATAAATACTTGTATATATATGCATACATACACATACACGCACATACACATCCATTTATATGTATATATTTAAGAACTTTCCTGAACAAAGGCCAAAATTAGTTCAGGATCAGAGATATGGCTCAGATGACCTCTTGAGGTTCCTTCCAGCATAGTTCTCTGCAAGGTTCGACTGAATTCCAGAGCAATCAGGGTAAAAATGTGTCATTAACCAAAAGGAAATGCTCAATTTATAACTGGCATGCCACAAATTCAGTGTGTAGAGAGGCGAAGGATCAGCCTGGGCAGTGCAGATGCAGAATAGGCAGACTAAGTCCTAATCCAGGTGTCAAATCCATTACACAATTTTAGGCAAGTCATCGAGCTCACTTTTCAAATGTGGACAGGAATGACAGTGAAATTCAGGACTAGTGTGAGGATTAACTAGTTATTATTGCAAAGTGCTGAGTTAAAATGCTGAGCATTAGAAGGATGACTAATAAAAATTGTTAGTTACAAGGAGCAAGAACCTAAGGCGAAGGGCGGTACCACAGAAATCCAAGACATCTGGTGAGGAGAATCGGTGTAATAAAATGAAAACAAACCAAAACTGTGTTATTTGGCAATCCCACATGCAAACCACTTGAACTCTCCACTTCTGGAGCTTATGTCATCATTGAGCCATCACCTTCCCACTTTGAAAAAGCTGCTGTTTAGAGAACCATTACTTTAAAGCATACTATAAAGCTGTAACGGAGCAGCTATTCAAGAAAAAAGGCCTATCAGATAAAGTCAAGTGAGTAATAAAGACACAGTTAGAGTTGTCTTTCCCCCAGAATGAATACACCTCCTCCAGCATTTATAAGAAAGGATGTAGAAAATCACCAGTACTCCTCAGAATTTCAAGAACCTCTAGTATATTCGGACACTGCAAGAGTATTGTGTATTAAACAAAGAAATGATACACACTCTTAAAATACCATACACAGTCCTCCATAAATTCCACAAACCCTCTCATTGATGGTTATGGTATGATTAATGTTTGTAATGAGCTGTTTTAATTAGTTAAACAATTCAGAGTTCTACCTTAAAAAGCAGCTTTGTGAAACTGCAGTAGTTGCAGAATATTTCACTCCTGGGCTTGATAAAACACTAAACCAGAAACTGCTTTAAAATAACTGCCTGCCACAGCATTTCTAGCCAACTTTTGCACCTGGTGCCGAGAGAAAAAGCCAAGTGAACTTTCACTCACTTGTTGCATGTCAGCTTCAATGCGATGTCTTTCTTCTGTTGTGTTTTGGTTTCTAACTGGAAGAGACAAGTAAGCTAAACTAGCAGCCAATCAATCCCTAAATTCTAAGAATGTAATAAAATTCGATACCAATAAATCTTTTCTTTTAACAGCCAGAAGAGATTAACAAAGTTATTTGAAATTTTATCCTCTTCTGTTCTTTCAATAGGATGATTACCTGACAATCCCATTGAATCAAATAGCAAAATTAGAAGAGACACAATTAAGCTTGTATATACATAGGAACAGGATATGCGTTTATGCATATCCCTAGTAGGCCCTCCATTATTTATTAGCCCTGATGTATTTTTCTTCCTCTTACAATAAAAGTTATTACACCTTTGGATTGTCAAATAAAAATCCAATTGGCTGAGACATACACCATCAATATAAAATAGCTTTTCACAGCTTCCCTCTCAACGACAACTAGTCGATTTTTTTCAGCTCTGCCATTCATTTGTTTCATAACATGGGGAAAATCCACTTCATCATCTTTGTACTTTAATTTCTCATCAATAAAATGATCTATTTTTTTGTCCCTAATTTGGAGTGATGATGGCACAAAGATGAAAACGGCTAACAATGCAAAAATATATTCAAGAATCAGAGATTATAAAGAATGCAGTAACTGAGTATGATAACAGTTGCTAGGAACAGTATCTTGTGAATATATTGAAGCTTATACACTGGCATCAGGCTGTGTATCGCTATACAAGTGCTCACTATTAATATATATATATGCATGTATGTTTGCATGTATGTGACAGATGCAGACTGCCATGTGTATGGTGATGTCCACAGATGAAGCACTTGTCACAAGACTTTCCATTTTACCATGAATTCTTCACTGAAATACAGAAACTGTCCCTCCTTTCTTCTTAGTCCTGTGCTCTCCTTCACGGTGACATCAATGGCCACGTTCCACCTGTTTCATCATTATGCACCTACTTTCCTTGGCTTCATCTGTAATTCAATTTGGGAGCAACACATCTGCTGATTCTCACTCCATTTACTACTTCTTGATGGCTTCCCTGTCATCAGCACTTAATGTCCTGTAAAGCTACTTCCCAAACTCGTTCTCCAGACCAGACCTTTTGCAAGCTCCAACACACCAGCCACAGTTTCTGTTTCAAACTCCCCTGCTTCTTATTTCATTTCCATTCTCTTACTACTGAGCATGCTGAGAGAAGGTCATGGGATACTCTTCCAAACTCCTTTTACTACAAGTTTGTTTTCATATTTCTTTATCCCATTTCTTCAAATAACTCTTTTCTGAACCTCAGACTTCCTATTCCTTACTTGCAACCTGGGTTCCTCTTTTAGCTCCGTATTTTTTTCTGCTATGAGACTATATGCATTCCTACAAAGTTGCACTTAGTTTTTGTTGCCGAACACCTTCTCTTGTCATAAATCTCTAGCCTTTTTCCAACTCTGACCCACGTCAGTGGATGCATCATATCCTGCATCTTAGTTGTCACTTACTCTTTGCTCTCTAGTACTTTTGCTCATGGTGTACAGATGTCCTCAGTGATACTCTCTTTTAAAGAAACCGTATCTCAATCCAAGCTGTCTCTCCAATTTTTCCCCATTTCCTTCTCTCTCTCTTCATCTGTAAAAATCCATATAACATGTAGTTTTCAGCTAATGCACAGACTTCCCCTCTTCTAACTCTATCTTGGATCAGCTCCAACCTGACTTTCCATAAATCCTCTCCCTTAAAACTCTTCATATATGGCACATTACATGCCTCCTCCTGGCCAGAAATCCGGGCCTCCATTATGTCTTGTATGTCTTTATGTTCTCTGTCTTTTCTGCTGCTTTTGACACTGTTATCTTTTTCTTTTTTCTTTTTTTTTTTTTTTATTGCTTCAAGGCTTTTGTCATGGGGAGGTATCTCTCAGTTGGGAGTTAATCTGACTAAATATAGATGTCTACTGAGCTGGTCACACAAGGTGTCACTTATAGTCAGTACACAGCAACCATTCTGGGTCCAAATTCACCTCATCCTAAAAACAAATGCCTGAAAGAAGTCAAATAAATTATATTTGATAAGTAACATTTCTCTCTATTGCCTCTATTCCTCCAAAAGGCACACTATAACTGCTTCACAGGAATATAAACTATTGATGGATAGTAATGTAGTATAGTATCTAATATGCCATGTGCACACAGAGAAGTACAATGCCTTTACCAACGATATAAGTAAATGGCCAGTCTAAATTGGTAGATTATATGTCATAATTTAAAAGAAGCCTGTATGAAAAGAAAGCTGTCTGAGTTTGGGAATATTTATGTAAATCACAGAAACAACTACAGCACAGAGTTCACCGTACTTAAAAGTTGTGTTGAAAATAATTCAGATTAGTCAGCTTGACTGTAATGCATACACTTTTTTTGAGAGCATCGTCTCTTTACTGCATGGTGCAGAGCTCCTGACATGTTTCCTCAAATTTATTTCTTTTATGGCCTTCACTAACTCCATCACCTCATACAAAAAATCCTGAACCAGCCACCATGCTCTTTTAAACACCAATTATTTTAATAGCACAAGAATCCACAGATTTTGCAGGCAATGGGTGTAGAAGAAGAGAGACATCTCTGGAGGGAAAACGTCAGACTAAAGGAGTAGAATTAACATTTGACATCTGGCTAATACAGTTTACCCAAGTTTATGGGAAGAGAATGTTCTTATGGTCACATTCTGACTTCTTTCAAGAATGGGTAAGAACCAAGGGCTTCCTGAAAAGGAGACCATCACTATGTGGGCATTCAGAGAATTGTCACTGCTGCCTGGTTTTCTCAGAAGGTAAGGTAGTAAGCATATAGGAAACTTCAACTGCATATGACTTGGTGCACTAACGGCAGCTTTTTTGTGCACCCACAGGAAAAGTCATGAAAAGAAGAAGGGAAGAATGATCAAATGAAGGGTAAGTTCAACATGCATTTTCTCTGCCTGAATATTTTTCACTTTCCTATGGAACTCATCACTAAAACACAATAATTTATTGACACTCCAAGACACAGCCACACAAAATTCTTAACGTATTATCTTAAATAATGAAAGATCTTCAGTTATCTTCAGATACAGCAAAATCACAGGTATAAGACTTAGAGAATAACTTTTACTCTGTCGATTGTTGTTTTTGTCAGGAATGGGTTACAGACCATACTTGGATTGCTTCATTTATTTGCAAGTCTGAGATAAAAGGCTGTTTGTCCTAGGTTTTGTGTACAACTTATTTTCTTTCTACTCAAGGACTGTGCTGCCATCAACACTCCTATCAGGTAGAACTTGTGGCTTGAAGATAAAAGAACACAGAAATAAAAAGCACTGACATCTCCCACGATTAAATATATACTGATCTAAGGGTTTCTGCTATTATCGCTGTTATTCTTGGCCAGTGGCACTTGCAGACACAAAAGAGTTGTATTTGCCAAACCTAAAGCACTTAAATTTTAAGAAAACAAATTTTGCAGCGCTTCAAGAAGTAAAATAGCTTTTGCCAAGTATTCCAGTAGTAGTATACTACCTGTTTTTCCAAAGTAAAATTGTTTTGAATGATGGCAACACCTTTGCATTCAGTTATTGTTTTCTTTTGCAGAAGGACAGAAATGTAACATGTTGACAGAGGTGAAGAACTTCAGTCTCTACAGTTATCTATTAGTAACAAAAGTGCAGTATTAGAAAATCAAGACCTCTGAACACTAGGTGTCAGTGTAAGAAATGGAAAAATATCAAAAACCTGTTGTTTCCAATCAGGTGGATTAGCTAAGAAACCAGAACCAGCTGTGACCACATTTCCTTGTAACTGCATAACACTGTTAACAAGCCAATCTTCCTTAAAAAAGTTATTCTGAAACTATCAGGTTTGCTTGAAATCAGATAAGGTGTTTAAAAACTACAATGAACTTGCTCTGTTAAACACTCTGAAATGACCTTTAAGGTTTATGAGTTATACTTAAAGACCATGCAGAATTTTACACTACTCTTTTTTTGCCAGGTATCCAT
This sequence comes from Coracopsis vasa, assembly GCA_026283785.1. NCBI lineage: Eukaryota > Metazoa > Chordata > Aves > Psittaciformes > Psittacidae > Coracopsis > Coracopsis vasa. Next base: position 72,988 of record JANHGB010090818.1, read on the forward strand.
AAATCAGTTTGTGTCTTTTGCAACTTAATGTTACAGTTTTGTTTGATAGAATCAATGAAAAATGAAATATCAAAACCATGCAGCTAGCGCCAAAAGTCATAGAAGTGAGAAAGCTCTCACTTTACTTAAGAAGTCCAGATTGTAAATGTTTGGCTGGAATGTTAAATAACTACTTTAGGACATGAAGAGTCACATCCCAGAAGTGCTTATTTATCTCTCGTGATACAAATGATGATCTGGCATCATTATCTCAGGTACAGAAAAATATGTTTGTTTGCCTTTATGTTCGTTCAGGTGAATCCATTCAGGATCTCAGAGGAAATGCAGAAGGAATGTCACCTTCCACCAGGCACTGGCAGTTGCCGTATTTGGAAAGTTATTTTAAACAAAGCAAGCCAGATGATGAAAACAATAATTAAACCCCATTGTTTACTGGATTCCAGAGCTGAGTTCAGAAATATATAAATGCTTTTGAAATTTAACTTGAGGTCCATTCTCCCAATGAAATATCTGCGTGTTGCACACAAATTGATAAATTTCAGATTCTTTTCACTTAATTTATGAATTGCTGCCAGAATCAGAGTAACAAACGAGATGGGTCTTTGCATACAGATATAGACTTTACACACATCTTCATACACTAATAATATTTAATTTACATTATACAAACAAGTTAAAGAAAGAATGAAATCCTGAAGATCAGATTCCTATTTGACTTCTGAAGCTTGGGATGTAATTACAATTTTTCACAGACAGAAACAATTCTATTTCATTCCAGCCCAGCTAAATTATTTGAGACAATTCTTTAGGTCACGTCAAAAATACTCTTGGCAAAAGCTTGTTCAGCCATAAAAAATTTCCATAAAGGAGACTAGAGAGTAAAACTATTGACAAATATTGATTTACCAGAGTGCATCGTATTGCGCAATAAAAATCTAATGATTACTCTTCAACTTCTCAATTTTTTAAGTTGCTCTTTTCTAAAGAGTTAATCGCCTAGAAGTTCATAGGTCTCCAGCAAAATAATAAGTGACATTAATGTAAGTAGCCAACACACACTAGACATTGTGCGTCTGTACATTGAATGTCTCAGCTCAGCTCAGCCAAGATTTCAATTGCTATTGATCTATGCTATACTCCTAGCAGTATATATAAAAATAAATAGAGGATATATTTGTCTTTTGGAAACTCAGGCTGGGATCAGCTTATCACTTGATTCATAAAAGCCCCAGAAGATAAGGTACTTAAGCACATATATATTCAAGAAAGGAACAGATTCTAAAGTCCCATGAATGAAATTTCACATATATTTAATTCTTCTTGATCAACAGCCTAAATAGGAATTGATGTGTTAAGGGTGGGAAAACCAGACCTGTACATATAGACATATATATATGCATACATGTACAACACATGTAAATCTATGTCTTAGAAAATCAGTAAATACTGGGATTATAGCTGTCTGCACTACCTTCATTCTTGGTATTTTATATGCACTACACGACAATTATTAACCATTCATCACATTGCTTTTTCCATTCAATTCAGTCAATGGGTAAGATTTTCTTCACTACTGAACATATTGCTACAGCTATGTGGGCATAATTATTCATTTCCTTCTGCTTGATTTTTTAAGGGTTCTTCACAGAAGTGTCTTAATTTTTCCACTTTTTGGATCAGTGAAGTCCATCACCACTGGATGCTGAGCAGCATCTCTGCATGACCAGGCAAAAAGCAGCAGCTCTGTCTCATAGCACACGCTGACTCTGCAGAAAGATTCACTGGAAAGAAAACATTTGACCAAGTCTGTCATAAAGTCTCTCATCTGAAGAGAAAGCACAGAGAGAGCCCAGAATCCCTAACTAGGACTCCTGAACTGCCTCCTGAAGTACATTCTGTGGTTTAGAATAAATGCATCAGAATACGACGAACAAGTAGTGTAGAAAACTCAGGACATCGCTTTTCATATAAATTATGAATGAAGAAAAGGCAAGACTACATCAAAAGTCAGATAAGAGACCTTATATTGTTTGCAATTAAATTTTTCCTTCTCCTTAGAAGATATTTTATAATACTTTAATATATTAAAGATACTGTTCATTTGCTCAAGTAAAGCCAATCAAGAAATATTAGAAAAGAAAAAAAAAGATTTTTTTTTATTTTTTGTTTTTTTAAGAAATTGGGAAAATGGTGTCTTATGTCTGATGTGGGCCTTTCTAAACCAGTGTCCTCTTCACACATGAATAACAGACACACTGTCACTGAGGTCCCTCGGTACCGGAGTCAAAGCATCTGATCTCTATAAAATGGTTACTGAATGCGTTGAGTCTATTTAAATTTTTTCAATGTACAGAAAAAAGGAATAACAAAACCTATTCTACACTAGTCTGTAAACTGAACAAAAAGTGTTCTTTTTAAAACAGCCCTTCCTTTTAAAGTCATAAATATTTTAAAATATTAAATAATACAAATGGCCCCCAAACAATCTTGAGAATGGTGACCACAAAAATTAATGGCAAACCTACTATTTCCATTCAAAACAAAAACAAAAGAGAAAAACCACCCCAACTCACTCCTACCAATGTAATAACATAATCTAAATACTGACCACATTTAAATGATGGAAATGCACAGAGAACAATTAATTACCGCTTGCTAGAGGTAAAGTACCCTCTCTTCCATCTCACATGGGAAATGCTAACAAATGTACACTGCTGGTACTCAGGGAATTTTTTATGTTACAGACTTATTTTCCAGTTTGATTTCTTAAAGGGCAGGTGTGCCATGTGTTTGCTGCAAATGCATGTGTGTTGTTTAATTTACTCTACAGTAGGAACAGAATGAATAGTCGATGGATTTTTCCCAGATGGTTTTTGTGAACTCCTTTATCCCATTCATGTAAACACACAGCGTGTTCCGGTTTGCTGAGTTGTATATATACCCTGTGACTTACTACAAAGTCTGAATGTTTAGCTAGCCAGAAGATTGTTTCCATCCTGTGATTCATGAGGTCCCTATGGTACCCTCGACTTCCTTTATTTTGTACAATCACAAATTATATTAGTTTGTCTTATTTTGATAACCCCTCTAATTAATGTCCTGCACAGGAAACTTTATTACTGTTTTAAAACAGACTCATAAAACAAGGACTTTTCCTGTTACTACAGTGGCATAAGTGACAATTGCATATAACTTTGAAATCAAGAGTGAACAGTGCTTCACACTGTTTGTTTTTATCAGTGGGCAATTTCTGTTAATGAATAAGCTGGTTTCAATTCTTTCTTTTTTAAAAGGAATGTCAGAAATTCAACAATTATGTGTATAAAGGTCACAGGTCTAAACAGTTCAAAAACGCAGGTAAACAAACCTGGGCCTGTATGACTTCAGAACAGCATAGAGGTTACATACATTAAAATGACTAATCCAGCTTGTGAATGAATAATGAGTGCGATTTGGTTTTAAAAAAAAACACCTGTAGGAGCAAGCTGTAAACAACCAAGTAAGTTCTAGCCTCGTGTCTGTTTAAATCGTCATTTTTCCTACTCCCCCCTCCAACTTTTTCTTTGGATGGGCAATTGAAGGTGAGCTTACCCTCCTCCTTTAATTTTAAACTGCAATGAAATGGTGAACGGCTGCAGGGATAAAGCTGGGAAGCAAAGAAAGCACAACACATTCATCCAGAAAGTGTACAGCCCTTTGAAAACAAAAGCTTCACACTAGCCATGATTAAGTACTTAGTATTTTATATCAGTAAACTTACCCTTATGCTTGTCTCTGTATTTCCACCATTCCTTTTCTTAGTTGTGGCAAATGCTTACCCAATCTTTATTTAAATCCCTACTACAAAAAACAAGGGATGAATATACTATGGACTTACTGAAGACCTGACACACTGCTGAATCTTTGCATCTCACTGTAAGTGTTCTACCTATGAATTATGGCCACAATTTAAAATAATCTACATATTCCAATATAAATTATTCACCTGCAGACCTGTATTTTGAGCTCTGGTTGAAACCAAAGGGTTGATTCTGAATTAACTCTATTATTTGTGCAAAAGACATTTAATTTCCAATAGTAATAAAACCAAAAAAAAATCTATGTGTATACGCAAAATGTTCATATATGTATATATATGAAACATGAGACCCTAATCATGCTCCTACAAAGGAAGCAAGAGTAGAATGTCAATAAATACTAGTTAGAAGCACAAGATGTATGCAATTAAATTCTTCCATAGGAAGATAAGTGATGAAAAAAATCCCAACAGATGTAATATACAACATAATTTTAGGCAATTGAAGTTCCTTTAACTTGACACTATTGCATTCTAAAAAAGCCAACCGAGCGGGCTTGACTTAAATCATTTGACATCAATTGAAGAGATTAGAATCCATGCTGTAGCAGACACACATTAGCTGACAGGGATAAACCACAACTCTATCAACATGAATTCTATCATTCATGAGAGTCTCCAGAAAGACTTATCACATTTTATAAAGGATATTAGTGGATAAAACATTCAAAGGATGCAGTCTAAAGCTGTTGCGATGTGCTGTGGCCTTCTCCCTAAGCACCAGTCTTTCATGGACAGATAAGGTTACTTACCAGTAGGTAGGAACTTTTGGGCTCTGTTGTTTGTAAGCACATCTGTACTCTTGGTTTGTATTCTTCATAGTCCCTTGCTGAACTCTGTGCTACTGCTAAAATGTCTTCTGCTTTGTAAAACCCCAAACTTATCTCTTCTCAGAAGACATTTGATAGCTCAAAACCAAAATGTAAAGGACTGAAGCTCACATCTAGCGTTAACCTGAAAACCCAACTTCTGTGATAGCAGGTGTCTGTACTACTAATACCATATTCAGCATGCCTAGAGAATAAATTTATGGTAGTTCATTCTAATAATAAATGCCCATCAATACATTCCCAGCACAAGGAGTTAACTCCTCAATAGCCTTTTTGATTTAAGTACTATATCATGCTCTTATCTTCTCCTTAGCCCTTGAATGTGACATCTGAAGGATGAATGTGGAGCTATGGCCCTACCAAGAGAAGATACTAAGAAATCAGGATTGCTGGACATGATGAAAGAATAAACTAAAAGAGGGCTTGCTTCATGTCAAATGGTAAGTAATTTAAAGGCTTGACCCCTCCTGATTAACATATTTTTGCATTCCCTGTTGAACATTTTTTGTAGGCACAATTTTCCCTGTGACAGATATCTGCTACTCATGCTTAACAATAAAGAACAATATAGTCTTGTTTGGAACCTCTAGTCTTAGCACACGTAAGTACAGGACTACGGGTAACATTAAAGCATCTATAAATATATATAGATCAGTTACTAAACAGACACTGTCAGTCAGTGAATTTGATTTCACATTAAAATGTAAATTAATTGTTCTCTTCAAATACATTTTGCTTGATGCCCCATCCCTGGCAGTGTTCAAGGCCAGGTTGGATGGGGCTTTGAGCAACCTGGTCTAGTGAAAGGTGTCCCTGCCCATGGCAGGGGGGTGGAATTGGATGATCTTTAAGGTCCCTTCCAACCCAAACCATTCTGTGATTCTATGAAAAAATGTACTGAACTTTTTTGTTCTATTTTGTTTGATTTTGCTTGATTTTGCTTGATATGCAAATAACAATACATATATTATAATTACAATATATGCAAAAAAAGTCAAACTTATACTAGCATTCTGACACAAATCGGATGGAATATTTCTCTCAGCTTTTATGCCTGTCTCCTAGATATTCAAACCCCAGCCAGCGGTCAAAGGGTCCCTTTAGTTGTCAGCTGATGAAATAAATTCCTCAAGAGATTCATCTCATCTAACTTGGAAACCAATTTTAGGATTACAAGAATCCTCCTCTGGAGATGCTCATTTCCTTCTACACATAGGTATATACTTTTAACAGAATTTCACTTAATGTAAAACAGTGTACATATCGTTCAAAATACATACAAAACATCAATCATAAAATGTGATGCAGACTTTAAAAACACTGCCTTACAAGAATTTAACTTGTTAGTGCAGTCATCTGCTATAGCAGCCGGACCTCATGAAGTATACAGTGGTTTGAAGCAGTGACTGTATAAATCTGTCCAAACCAGACCCTGATTTAATGGAGTTCAGATCAACTTTGAAAACAGGGAGCTAGAGCTATAAACCTGTGAGATATCAAAAGTCAAACAATCAAGGTTAATCACACTGGCAACTTATTTTTTAATTCAGAAGCTCAAACCTGGACTTAATCAACAAGTACAAGCTCTTCTTACAAATGTTTACTATGAAAGACGTATGTAATGTGCCAGCTTTATTGCAGGCATAAAAGTAACTTCTATGCTTTAGCCTTATACATGTACTATGGATGGCAAAATGAACATGAATTTTGAGAAGAAATCATTAAATTACATAATGAGGAGTGTGCACTCCACTAGTATGAGAAATATGACAAAATCCAGGTAGTAAGCAATAAATTTACATCTGCAGTCAGCTTCAATTATAGAAAGTTTATTTCTTGTACTGAATATACACCCACATGAACACCTACATATAAAGTGAAAATTTAATATAGCTACGTAGTAACAGCTCAGTAAGGATGTGCAGTTATTAAGGATGATAAATGTGCAAAAATCCCTATCAGAACTCCGGAGCATGTAAAAAGCTCCTGATTTAAGAGTTCTGGCATGTGAATGTCAGAGGTCAAAGCAATGAGCTATTAAAGATACTTTCACTTCCTCAGAAATAAAGTGCTGTCCTGGGCTCAGAGGGGAAAGGTTAGAAAAGCTGTTTATCTGCCACTCTGTTCCCATTCTCCCTTCTGTCAGGAAATCGTACATGCCCCTACACCCCACACAGGGTTAGCCCTAGGTCACGGTCATTTCCCAAGTAAGTGCCCGCATTTGATTTAAGTGCAAAGACCACATGGCTGCAGGTTGCCTTTTCTCAAAACACACATTTGGATGTAAAGCTCAGCTCAGCTAAGCCTCGGTGTGACGTAAAAGCAGACTCTTCACCACTTTACTGCTAAAGGAAGAGTGAAGCCATGGGCATTAGTTTGCATAAATTAAAGATTCATTAACAAAAATATATTCATTATCTATTCATTAACATATATTCATATTCAAACATATATTCATTAACAAAAAGAAAATGATATTTTGTAGTAGATAGAGCTAGAATAAGAATTACAAAGCATGTTTAACCAGTGGGAGACCTGCAGAGAGGACAGACAGGTTGCGTCCTCACCAGAAGCCATAGGGAATGCTCAGGACAGACTGGGAGGAGCAAAATAAGCAAAGAAACCACAGCACAAAGGTGCCAGGAGACTGCAGAGACATGGATACACCACCAGGCTGAGGAAGTATAAAAAGAATGAAACTGCTCAGAGCTGGAAGAGACCCCAAAGCAGTTGCTGTGACCCAGGAAGTCACTGAACAATTGCTGGATTAAGTGCAAAGCTGAAGGAAAACACCTGTGTGCAGGCAAACAGTGAGCAGGGGGAGATTTATTTATATAAATTATTTATTAATAAATTATTTAAATAAAAATATTTTTATATAATATACACGTATTATGTGTTTACGTGTATATGTGTCTATAAAATAGTATGTATATTATATATATAAACACATATATATTTATAATATATGGTCTGCCTCATTCTGAATTTTTTCAGTTTAGAGAAGTTTTTAATTCTAGTTAATGTAGTAACAGAATCTAGCTTGAAACTTAAAAACCCTTCTGATTGCTGAAAGGGCTCATTATAGAGAAAAGATCTAGGAACTTGCAGCTTAGAACGCTAACAGATCCAGGGGCTCACCGTATGTGAATGTTAGCTATGATGCGTATTAGTATTATTTACATACAGTAGTTCCATGTAATGTCCACATACATACATGCTGGCAATTTCATTTGAAGAATCACTAGATTAAACAAAAAAAACATTTGCTACCTTCCCATACCATATGTCCTCTTCCCAAGTCACAGGTGGAATATAGCAGTACACCTTTCTGTACAAAATGTCAGCTGGCAGATTCATGCCATGGTGTAAAATACTGTCACTGATTTCTTAAAAGGTGACATTGAACTTCGATTAAAAACCATTAAATGATTCCAATTTAGAGCTGCTTCTGACAGACAAGATTTGAAACAGACTCATTCATACAACCCTTTCATTGGCTTTCAATAACAAAAAACATTTGCCATTTCTGTATTATTTTTGATAAAAATAAAGCCATCAAATAATAATAATATTAGAACATGTTAAGTAAATGAAGCACTAACACAGATACTAGAACATGAACAATTAGTAATGAAGTCTTCACATGACTTGCCAGTTTTTTCTTTTTAACAACTTGAAGTTTTAAACTAAAAACTACATCAGTTTTACTCCCAGGTTAGGTGATGTTGCAGGTATCACAAATACGTATATATGTACATAGATATATATATATAAGTATATAACCGTAAGCAAAGTGCATGTTCTCTATCTGCAAGCCTAATGGTAAACTTCTACAGATTACCGAGGCCAGAACACCACCCTCAGTTTCTGTGTTTTATTTGTTTCTAAAACCAGAACAATCTGTTATTAGTCACTTGATCATGAAAATGTCGTGTTGTTTCAAGGAGTTTGAGAGTAAAGACTACATTATCAGTTATGTTCCTACCAAATTTATCAGCTGAGTGTGGACAATGTCTTCCACCAGTACAGCAGTTTCATGGAGCGGCCTGCGAGCATCTCCCAAGGAAAACCTGAAAGAAAGAGGTTTATTGAAAGGTTAGGAAAATGAGTAAAAAAGAACAAAATATTCTTCTCCAGAAGAATAAAAAAGCATATGAGTAATAGCAAGCTTAATTCACCTGTATGTACAGAAATGGATCACCCAGTATGGTGCAGGAATATAAACCAAAGTAATCTGATTAAAGGAGGAAAAGAGCAAGAATGTAAAGCATATGGTGTGAAAACATGAAAAATTGAGGAAACAGAAGAAAATCCAGCTTGGAGAATCATTTGAAAAAAGTAGGCAAAGCTGTAGTACTCCTATGCTACCAGGAGTAATTCTGTATTTGCAGCATCCTTTGCTTAAAAAATATTTATTACCATATTACACTGGAATTTAAAATAATAATTGAAACATCACAGATTCAAAACAAGTGCTCATATAAGATAAACATGAGTTTTTTTGAGGTGCATACGTACATTAACATTAAAATTTACATTATTTTTTCATCTTATAAGGAATATAAAACCAAACAGGACTCAGTTATCACAACCATTATTACTTTCTGGCCTTTTAATATTGAAAAGTAATTTTTCTTTCTAAGTCTTCAAATGGAAAATAAAAGAACTGTGTGATACAGTAGTAACACCTGGTGCCAGCATTCTCATCTTGAATGTATCTTTTGTTCAGTTTTACTAAGCATTCCACGTACAGAAATGAAAGGTTTTTGGTTTTCTTTTCTGAAGACAACAAAGTGCAGTAACAAAACAAGATGCTGCCTCTGCATTGAGATGCATTCCCTGCCTGCGCTTATAAGTCTCTCTCACGAGTAACTATCAGTCCCCCTGAATGGCACGAGAAGCAGAAGAGATGCAATCAAGATGCAGCACATTGATCTGAGAGGAGACAGATATCAAATCTTACTCCTTTCTGATGCAAAAGGGATGTCAGACTTGATGCTGAAATGTGAAGAAGAGGGATGCAACAATCAGCAGCACTACTTGATCACATAGAAAATCAAGTTTCAGATGCGTCTACTGTCTTCCACCCTTCCTTACACTCTTTCTACCTTCAAAGCTATTTCTATCTCAGTTTGCCTTCACTGTTTTCCCACGTAACTTCTGCCAACTTCTTTCCCACACACAGAAAACTAAGATACTAGCATGGTGGTTTCAGCAAAAAGTAAAAACCACCACACCTACCCACAGCCGCTTCCTTTTTCTCTGCAATGGATACAGGATTTTTTAGACACGAAAAAAACTGTAAAGCTTTGATACTCGTTAACTGTACTTGCATAGCATTTGATATGTTTCTTGCTTCTAGGACAATATTCTTTAAGATAACAAACACAATTTTTTTTTACTCCATTTTATTCCATTATCACTTTTGCCATTGTACTTCTCCATAGCAGAATAAACACTAAACTAAGAGTCAGGGGTCTCAGATTTTGCCAAGCTGCAGAGTATAAGGTAGGTTAAAAGCCAAAAGAAAACCCCTAAAAAAAAAAGGAAACCAAAATTTGGTGCCATTGCCTCTGGGAACTGAAACCAAACTTGATGTTTTAATATAACCGACAAATTTCATTTCACATGTGCTTTGCTTTTAATAGTTCATTAGAGTCTTTTAAAGAACCTTCCATTTACTAAAGTATAAACAAGTCTTCCTATGAAATGTATAAAAATTCTGTTGAAAATAGAAAAGAGCTGTTTCCCCATAGGTAAATACTGAAGAGGAAATATATCACAATATAACATTATCAGTGCATCAAAACAGCAAAAGGATATGGAAGACTGTCCTGATAATGAAAGCATCCACCCATTAGACATGTCATACAATAACAAAACTTTCTCAGAAGATCCGATTTCAAAGGTTTGTCTGTTATAAGGAAACATTTTTACAAGGGGGTGATCAACTTACCCAGATTTTCACAGGAGGATTAAAATAGTAGCATGGAGTAAGAAAAGACTGCTGCAGCTCTTTTATTGTTTACTTTTAGCTTCTATTTCTAATTTATTTAAGTTCCTGTAATAATGTTTCCAGGCTCATCAAAAGGGGAAATACCCAAGCCACTAAATGCCTACGTGAAAAATCATGTATACTATGTGTAAACACACACGCACATACTTGGCACATGTTAAGGTAAGACAGCTACTTGCAGTGGAGGGACCCACATTTGTAAGCACCTCAAAATCTTAGGCAGCTACAGAAATAGATAAACCACTTTTTCTTGATGCATTTCTTGGGGGTTTAAATGAGTGCAAAAGGTATTGGGCCAGGCACAGCACAGCCTTGCTTCAAATACCCTGATGCAGAGCTTTCCAGGTGGCCAGACCACCAGGAGTGTAGACTGTGGAGACAGAAAGCTGCTGCCATCTCCCATCCTCCACAGCCTTGCAAAGCTGTCCTGGCCAGAAAGGAAGTATAATCAGGGTGGCTGGGAGTGAGCTAAGCTAGAATAAATAGTTTCCCTTACTGAGGCTTCTATGGGGTTCATACTATAACAAAGCTGCCCGACTCATGTAAGAATTTACCACCTTGAATAAATTTGATGAATGTAGCCTAGGAAAAGCATAACAGCAGTGAGGCAGACTGGTGGGAAATAGGACTTTTTTTCTTTTCTAGAAACCCCTAACAACTTTCCTTTTCTATTCCTATATGAAGGATTTGCAGCAGTAGAGATGGTGCCTTCAGACCTGAGGAGCTTTTACGCATCTGAAGATCTTACACGGGACAAGCAGATATTGCTTAAATCCTTAGCAAAGATGTATTTATTTGCTCCTGCCTGCAACTGGGGCTATGGGTCACAGGATTCCACGTGCCTGCAATGCCATCAGCAGGAGAGACCTGAGTCGGTGTGTGCACATTGTGTATCTTGGGCTGCATCAGATGAAGCATGACCAGCAGGTTGAGGGAGGAGATTCTCCCCCTCTACTCAGCTCTTGTGAGACCTCACCTGCAGTCCTGCATCCAGCTCTGGGGCCCCCAGCACAAGAAAGATATGGACCTGTTGGGGCGAGTTCAGAGACCACAAAGATGCTCCGAGGGCTGGAGCACCTCCCCTGTGAAGACAGGCTGAGAGAGCTGGGCTTGCTCAGCTTGGAGAAGGCTCCAGGGAGACCTTAGAGCAGCTTCCAGTGCCTAAAGAGGCCTACAAAAAATCTAGAGAGGGGTTTTTTACAAGGGTCTGTAGGGACAGGACAAGGGAGAATGGCTTTAAACTGACAAGAGGGGAGACTGAGATCAGACATTTGGAAGAAGTTTTTCCCTGTGAGGGTGCTGAGGCCCTGGCACAGGTTGCCCAGAGAAGTTGTGGCTGCCCCATCCCTGGCAGTGTTCAAGGCCAGGTTGTATCGGGCTTGGAGCAACCTGATCTAGTGGAAGGTGTCCCTGCCCATGGCAGGGGTTTGGAACTGGAGGAGCTTTAAGGTTCCTTTCAACCCAAACCATTCTGTGATTCTAAGTGGGAACACAGCCTGCGTAGGATAATGATAATAGGTTTGGGATCCATGTATCAATGTGGCCATAAATCTGGGCTGGATACTGGAGAGACCAGAGAGTTTGTGATTTGGCTACTGGAGCGATCAGGAGGTCCACACCAGCTGATTGGGAGACTATGGGGCCTGGGACATGTTTGAGAGGCCTGTTTGCATGTGTGTCTGAATATGAGCAATGAGGCTTTCCAGTACTGAATGACTGAGGCTGAGGATACTGGATTCTGCAATTCCTAACTTAGGATATATGTTGAAGTATCAGACTCAGACTAGGTGTGCCTGTGAATGCAAGTACTTGCACATGGAGAAAGACACACAAAAATACACTGATGAGATTCAAAAGAAATCGAAGGACCTTGGAAGGTGTTCAGGCAACAAGTAATGAGAACCTACAGACACACACATAAACGTATGTGTTTACACTTAACTCACACATAGACAACTACTTGCTGACATCTGAACCTGGGTGCCTGTCTCAGCAAGTTGATCCCCATCCTGCATTTTTATACAACCAACCAAGCAGAATATGACCAAGATATGAGCACTCACAACATACAGAACCAGCTAATTCACTGTTACAAACTCACACCCAGGCAAGGATCCCATAAAATCACAGAGAACAATCAACTACCAAATATATTTGGATTGGATATCTGGCTCACATCTCCTCAGTATTGTCAGAATACACAGTAAATTTGTCAGCTGTTTGGCAGGAATGCACTTGGAATACTCAGAAGCATATTAGTTCTCAGAGATGTTTCCATACTATAAGCAAGTGTCCTCCTAAATATATGAATTTTTAGAGACCTGACAGGCAGGTGGTGACAAAGAAAATCAGTTTTACAGTCTGAGCACAAGAACATCCAGAAAACTTCCAGCAATTCAAATACCAGAAGGACAAGCACTGCAAATCACAAAAAATCAGTAAAAACAAACTTTGGAAAATCAGTAGTACAGCTTGTTGAAGTAATTCAGCTTTGTGCCATCAGACATTGACGATGAAGACATAAAACCAAGGAGATCCGGTCCCTTAGAAAAGAGAATATTGGGAGACTACACGTTTCTTTCTGATGACCATGGGAATGAGGCTATCAGTGCAGTAGATACCCCAGAGAAAATAAGATTAGGACAGTACCTTTTTCAAAATCTCAAAAGCTAAAGCTAGCCCTTCTCTCTCCATTTTGTTTGCCACAGCAGTTGCTGAACAAATTAGGTACAAATAGAGTCTGAAAGGAAAGAGATGCCAAACCAGAAAAATGATCAGACATACAGAGAAAGACACATTGTATGGAGAGCGGAAGAAGAACAGAAGAACAGAATCTTAGCATACTTCTAATTTCTGTTAGGTACTTTATATCAGAGAGAGATGATGTGACAGATCGTTGTTTTGTAGACATTGTTCCTTCCTAATACCACCAGTGAACTTTGTAAAGGGACACGAATTTAAAAATTAAACAATCTTGCTTGTTTATTGCCTTAGCTTAATGAAAAAGGGAACAATTTAAAGCTTTGAGTTATGTTAACTAACCAGCACGATCTACCAGTACTACCTGAAAAAAACCTGGAATTTATACTGCTATTTATATGTCTATCTGTCCAACAGGTAGCTTCCACCAAAGCCCATTTAAAAAGAAAAGGTAATCTTAATTCCAATCAGAGTTCATAGTTAATGTATTTATCTGCTTGGATTAATGAAGCCAAGTCTACATAGGTTTCATATGTCACACTGAACATAGTTCTTTACCAGGATATGAGAGATATAAAATAAAAATGCAAGTTGTAGCTGTGTTAGCTTTTTCTTTAAAGTTTAGAAAAAATACGTTTAAGTTACAATAAAAACAAGCATTCAAAGCCTACAGCAATTTTAATACAGAAATTACAAAAATTAGGGTAATTTTCCAGTATTTTTCTGCCAAGTCCTTCAGCAGCTAAACTTGGAAGAAAATACTAGCATTTTGCAAGAAGCAACTCTTGGAGATTCAGATTATCTTGTGCTGTTTGGTACATCAGTTATCACCAAGCAGTGGTTTTAAAAAGCTTGTGCGGCAACTTCTAAATGACTTACCCGCACTTTACCCTTTCACAGCTCCAGGGCTCCTTAACTCCACTTGCTCTGAGAGGTCACAGCCCTACTGAGCAGATCACCCACTCGGGGCAAGACCAAGGCAAACTGCACTGCACGTACTCAGATGTGTTTGGCAGAATTAGACCAAGCTGTCATTTGGTCTGGCAGGAAGCAGGGATCAAATGGGAGAGTTCATTTCTCCATGGCTTTTGAGTTGTTGGGAGTGTTTATCACCATCTTAACTGAATCTGCTCTCAGCACTGAGGGGAATTGTCTTGAATGTGAAGAGGAAACCAGAAATGGTGATTTAAGCGATATCACAGACTTCAGTTTGTGCAGACTGTATGCTCTATAATCAAGCAAGGTCTACACTAACATTGGCAAATACAGCTTCTCCCTACTACAGGAGTGGTGTAAACTTACAAGAGCCACTTACCAAGAGCCCATTACAGAAAAGTACTAACAAATTTAAGTCCCAAATTACATAAAGACAAAGTATACAGGGTTTTTTACATCCTCATAGAAAGAACAGCTGAAAAAGTAAACTCTGGATATGTTGAGTTCACTTCATGCCAGGATGGCGCTCTTCCCTGCACTAACTTAAGAGCTCCAAGGACAAACAATGAGGTCTTCTATCCTCAGCTTCACTGAGCTGCCCCATGCTACCATGATCACTTTAGGATGCAACCACGTTATTGGAAAACCTGAGAAGAGCAGAACAGCCTCATTATCTAATATGAAGATCCAAGAGCCAACAAAGAACCATGCTGCCTTTTAAAAAGAGCTTATCTAATCTATGTGGTCAGCCGTTTGTCCACAGTCAATAAAGAAAGCAACAGGGTCCACAATTCACAATTTCACACAGTCCTTTCCAAAGCACATGGGAAATCATAATGTCTATATCGGTTCTTCTAGATACATTATATGTAAACTGTAAGACCTGAGAGCACACCCTAAATCTGGGTACTTCCTCCTGTCTATGTCAAATGACATGGATCATTTTAGGACATCGCTAAAATATGTCTCAGAACAATACATACAAAAACCTAAATTTCCTGTAGTTGAGGGAGAGACCTGGATGCATGAAGTGCCTATATTTCAGGCACTAAATTCAGCACCTAAATTCCACTCAGCATCTGGCATTTTTAACACCCTTGCCACTGACTGAAAATGGTCCCAAACCCTGCTTGTATTTAAATAAGCACTGATGACACAAAACTAGGACTTGCTCATACATACACAGCTGCATAGACTAGGCAATTTGTATGTCGAAGTAGATATATAGGTAGATATATAGGCAATTGGCCATATAGTACACAGCTAACTGGCAAACAGTCACTATGTTATTTTGCATATGAAGATGAGTTAATCGGTATTGTCTTAAAAATCTCTTCCATATTGTTTTCTCTACCAGCTCTTTTATATATGTGTTTCCCATCCTATCCCCCTTGGGTAGTATCTCCTGTTCCTCTATAAATCTTTAAGGTGTTACTCCTGAAGGGAGTCCATGCATTATCCTTTGTTAGGCCTACACTTTGATAGACAATTAGTCATTTTTTTGTGTCTAATAACTGAGGATGTATCTCATTACCCTGATAATGTGAACAACAGTAACTCCCTACTCTCCCACTTCTGTGAAGTCAAGAGAAACTATAGGAAATTATTAAAATAATTACCATCTACTTCTTCAGCAAGTGGAATTGTTCTCTTCACTTGTTTAAATACTGTAATATTAACTCTAAAAATCTGATTACTAAATTATCGAATCTTTACTGAAAGAAATTCAGCTTAAGAAAAATGCTTTTTCCAAAATGTGTATGACAGGGAGAACAGCAAGCACAGGAAGAAACTGAGACAGCAGCTACAAAATGCTTTTTGTTGGGTTGTTTTTTTTTATCTTTCAGTATAAAATTAAGCCGTGATGATGTCTGCAAATATTGGAAAAGTATAAATAACAAGAAGAGCAGCATTACATAATACCATTTAATTATTCAAAAGTACATAGTGACAATAAAAGAGATAAAATTTAGAAAAGGAACACTGAGAACAAATTCAACGAAAAACATCTGAAAACAAGAGGTAAACCCCTCTGTAATTATTTCAGAAAGCACAGAAATTTAACTGCTGGAATCACTGAAAACTAAGTTTAACCAGGAACTGGGGGGGCTGGTGATGTTAAAAAACTACACAAAGAGAAATCTTGATTATGTGACTTAAAAGACTTTAAAATAAGATCGCATTCAACAATGGTATGTCACCTGCAGCTAATAGACAGTTGTTGGAATTCTGTATCTGCAGTCTGAAATAAGCTTCACTATTGCTTATAATTATTAAAATTCTACAGTGAGGAAGAAAATTTATACTGAATAATTATTTTGAGCTTATTGAAAATGTATTAATGCTTACTTAATGGTCTTAACTACAGATACTTCTCAGTTACTACGGTGGTAACATCCAAAGGCATCAGTCCCGTTCATTGTATCACTGAGGTAAGATCTAAACAAAGCAAGACCTTTCTAAGAGTGACTTTGTTTACCTGAAAATAGAAGTAGCTTGTTTACACCATGAGTTTTTAAATGTTAAGGTCTGCCAGACAGCAGGATTAACAATGTCTAACATCTTGCCAAATGAAAAGTCCAATTCTTCTCACATAAAGACAAACCCTGTCCTCAGGGACACCCCCGTAAATCAAGAATAACACAAAATCCTCAGAGAATGCATTTCATAGATGCTGAAGTCTCCCAGCGCCATGGGAGGTCATTCAGTCTTGACTCAATAAAGTGTTTTGTTTAAGCATGAACCTTCTGAATCATGTTCTTAAGCTGAACTTGAATGTTCCAATAACTTGTTGAAACCAAAAAATACCCAAAATTTTCCATTTAGAAGGGCAAATTTTGTTAGTATAACAGCACAGTTTGTAACTCCAACACTGTAATATATGCAGTAAGAAATTTGTATCCAATTTCTGCCTTACTAATTTCATATTCATACCTGGAAAATTACTGTCCCACAGGACAGAAAAGGGAGGGGGAGGAGGAGGGAAGGTAAAAAAAGAAAATACCATTGTACCACTGCTACTCCATGAGTCACAGAAAAGGTGAGGTTAGAAGGGATATGTGGAGATACCTAGTCCAGTTCCCCTGCTCAAACAAGTCTCTTCAGGGCTGTGTCCAGTTTCTCCAAGGACGGACTCTCCACAACCTCTCTGCACAGTCTGTTCCACACATTTAACCACCCTCACAGTAAAAAAATTTTTGCTTATGTTCAAGTGGAATTTCCTGCTTCATTCTGTGCTCACTGCCTCTTGCCCTGTCAGCGCCCATCAGTGAAAAAAAGCCTTTATCTTCTTTACTCCCTCCCATCAGGTATTTATAAACATCTCCCTGAGCCTTCTGTTCTCTAAGCTGAACTGTACCAGCACTCTCAAACCTCTCCTTGTATGAGAGATACTCCAGTTTCCTAAACATCTTAGTAGCCCTTCATTGGCTTGCTGCAGTATGTCCATGTCTCTCATGTAGCAGGCAGTCCAGCAGCAGACCCAGCAATCCAGATGGATCTCACCAGTGTTGAGCAGAGGAGAAGGATCACCTTCACCACCTGCCAGCAACATTCTGCTAATGCAGCTCAGGATGCTATCATAAAGAACATTGCTGGCACATGCCCAAGTTGGTGTCCACCAGGACCCACCACGGCCTTCTCTGCAAACCTTATTTCCAGATGGTCAGCTTTGGTGGCTGGGTTTATTCCTCCCCAGGGGCACAACTTGGGATTTCCCTTTATGGAACTTCATGATGTTCCTGTTGGCTCATTTCTCCAGCCTCCTGTGGTCCCTCTGAACAGCAGCACACCCATCTGGTCTATCAATCACTCCTCCCAGTTTTGCATCATCAACAAACTTTCTGTGGGTGCACTGTGTTCCATCATCCAGATCACTAATGAAGACATTACACAATATTGACCCCAGGATCAATCCCAAGGGTATACCATCAATAACTGGCCCCCAGATGGACTTCACGTTGCTGACATCAACTCTTTAAACCCAGCCCTTCAGCAGTTTTCAGCCTGCCTCACTGCCCATCCATTTATCTGCTTCATCAGGTTGGATATCAGGATGTTACAGGAGACAGTGTCAAAAGCCTTGCTAAAATCAAGGAAACAGCATTCACTGCTCTCACCTCTTACACTGTACCAGCCATTTCATCACAGAAGGGTATCGGGTTGGTCACATATGATTTCCCCTTTGTAAATGTCTCCTCACAACTCCTGATCACCTTAACAGGCTAAGAAATGGTTTCTAGGATGATCTGCCCAGGGATCAAGGTGAAGATGACCCAGATCCTCCTTCTTGTCATTCTGGAGATAGAAAAGGCACTTACTGTCTTCCACTCCCCAGGAAGTAACTCCCCACAGTTGCCATGACTTCTCTTCATGAGCAATATCGTACATAAAATCAAAGTAGAATACTGTATATTTTATTATTGGAAGAATAAATATGTAAATTAAAGTCCGATTTCAAGCAGAAAGTGTTGTAAGATTGTCTGTACTTAAACTTTTATGGCTATAGTTAAGACATGAAAAATGAATTCATGTCTATAAAAACACAGCTTAGGAAACGCATTTGACTAAACTGGTTTTAAAATATTTTTCCTCCCCCATGGTCTATTACTTTAGGAACTGTCAATATGCAAAACGCTGTCAATTTTGATGCAAGATGCTATGCAGGTTTACTTCCAACAAACTATTTATAGATACATATCTTTCAGGGTGAGTATGTCTACATTCCATCAAAACCTAATTTTCTGAGTTTTTCTAAAAGCTCTGCAGAATAATCTTTCTACATATGGTTCCACTGAACTAGCTTGGTCACTCTTTGTAAACTGCTGTAAGTACAATACCCATTGGCTGAGAATGAATGTGATTTTGTAAGATAAATAAATGCTAGAATATGGGCAGACTTGTTACACAGGTGCTTTAAAAAGTCCAATTGATTAATGAAAACCAAATAGATTTCACCCTGGTTTGTCTAGGGTTTCCTTTTTTTTTTTTTTCTCTTAGACTGTAGTAAACACTTCTAACTGCTGAAAATCAACAGATTTATCCCAACACAAAGCTGTGGCAAGACCCCATTTCAGTACCATTGTATACTAATCAGAATACACCAAATCCTAACAGCTAAGTGTCTTTAAACATAAATTAATTTTACAAATCCTTATGACTAGCAAAGGAAAAAGATATAATTTATTCCAGTTGTATAACATAATATGTTCCATTTGCTCATTCACAAAGGGTTTCAGTTTTTCAGGAAATAAATGAGACAACTGTCTTTCTAGACTATGCAGACTGGACTATGATCAGTCATTTCTGCTCTAGGAAAAAGTTCATCTCAACAATATACCCAAACACAAATGGAATTTAACAAAGCCAAGAGAGATGAATTTTCAGTCTGCTCTCAAGAGGACAGGGCGAAAAAGTGATGAGGAGAGCAGGAAGTCAAAACATCATTTCACTGTATATATACGTTATAAGTGTTAACCAAATGTGGAAATCCCTAGCTATTTTAAATCTAGATTAAAACCACAAGGCAATTTAAACTAATCCACAAGATACAAAATACAAAGATGAATGCTTTATGCTAATTTTTAGAGAAACAATATTATTCTTTTTATATTCTCCAAAATGTCAAGACCATTTTTCATTGTTTTAAAGTCACATCACTGCTTTATGAATGAGGTCTTTGGGTATTACATTATGATAATTATATCCAATTCTCAAATAACAACCTTCCGTATCAGGTGTTTACACATTTTGTGATGTCTTTTATTTTTTACTTTATTGCCTTTCCTTAAGTCAACACCTGGAGGAGAGAAGCAACTTTTCCACAGCTGGTCTGTGGGTGAAAAAAGACAAGATATCCCTCTATGCTTCGACTGCAGTGTGGTATAGGGCTCTACTGACAAATCAGGCTTTGCAAATTAGATTTATTTTAATAGTAAATTAGCAAATTAGATCTAATTTTAATAGGAAAACAAAATTATATGAAAAATCCACCTATGCATCTATTCTCATTATTCATCTTTCCAGTACTTGTGTCAGATAGATGTTACAGTACTCACTGTGATAACAGGTAGAAATATAAACAGATGTCAAAAAACATGACCTATCTCAAAAACATGGAAATCTTTGAGACCAAAAAACATTACAAATGTCAGCATTTCTCATGAGCACTGTAAAACTTAACTATGAAATTAATATTTGCAGCATTTCCAGGTTATTTTTTTTTAATATTATATCCATTAAAAAAAAAACCTGCTGCAGAATTTGACTTTTGGATCATCAGTGGTCCACAGATCACAGCTTGGAAATCTGTGCTCTTACAGTTGACAACTCAGGGTTATGGCATTTCATGCCTTCTACAACTAATGCAGCACCACAACCTCCCAATTACCAAAAATCAAATCCACCCCAAACTGTTAGAGTAGTTACTTTGCGTTATCACTGAACCTGTGAGGGAAAATAGAGACAGAAATTATTTCCTCACTAGGCACAAATAAAATATATCCACAAAGAAGGAGATATGCATCCACAATGATTAAAATACAGAATAATTCTTTTGAACAGTCAAGTTTAATTGAAGTTTAACTTCAGAATGCACTGAACACACCAATACTCTCGTTTTTTCTGAAAGTAAAACTCTGTCAGAAGATACCTGGATTTCAATAAAAAAGACAATGCTTTAAAGGAGTATTTTATTTCAGAAATGAAAACATTCAACCTTCTCCCTAAAGTAAGAAACTGGAAGTTCTGTGATAAAATCTTTTTCTGGAAAGTCAGTGCAAATTCATATCAATGGTGTGCGCTTTTTCCTGCTTTCAAATGGATTACTTAGATGTTTTAAAATGTTATAACCCACAATAATCTGTTCCAGGCACCAACGAAAAGGAAGAAAAAAATTACAGAAGTCAAGATGTCGCCTGGAAGCACTTTATGGCAAACATTATAAAGATAACACAGAGCAGAGAAGCTCTGCTTCAATCCATTATAAATACCCCATTCTTCTTAAAATCACAAAAATGTATTTATAGTAGAGAACTCTTACAGGCTTTTTCCTCAGAAGACTTCATTTAAGTACAATTTGGCAGAATTTTTGGAACAAGAAAAGAAGAGTTTTGTAAAATACTGATGTTTTACAGTCACCCTAGTCTTGATCTACTTGCTACAAAAACAAAAGCAAGGACTTTGGAAGATGACCACATCCGTATCTACTAATTACACTTTAGTTTTTCATTTTATCCAAAGTGTGCTCTCTAGCAGTTATCCTATAGTGAGCAGAGACACTAAATCATCACTTTGACACTTAATGCCTCATTAAAAACATAAGTTTTCTCATTTTATTACTGACACAATGTATTGTTTATTGAAATATATGGGGTTAAAAAAACAAACCAAACTAAAACCAACCAAAAAACAAAGGGTGAAAATACTGGCAAAAAGCAGTCCTGTACACATAATCTATAGATCAAACCTCTGTTTTCCCATACGTCCAAGTAGAGGCATAGATAGTTACCCTCTCCTCTTTAACACCAAGTTCCTCACAAGACTTCAAGATGGGGGTGTACACAGAAGCAATAGGCTTACACTGACCCCCATGTGCACTAAAATTATTAAATAATTACTTTGAGTGCAGAAATGATCAAAAGGAAATAAGAAGCAACTTTCTTAGATGTCTCAAAAAAAAAAAAAAAATTGCTCTTTTTTTTTTTCAATAAATGTGGCTCAGTTGAAAGTAGGAAACAGAAGATATGAATATCTGCACTTTAGAAAGATTTTCTCCTAGGCAAATGAGGGTTGAAGCATGAGCGCTTAGGAATCTTCACTCAAAAATTGAATTTTCAAAATTATGAAAAATATTTAGTCTGCAAAGGACAGAAGCAAAATTACAAGTATCAAATATGGACTGTCTTTTTAATAATAATATTACAATAACACTAAAAAGAAGGATCCAAAGTTATAGTGCAGCATGTCCAAGCTATGAGTCAAAAGAATAAAAGACAAAAAAGGTGACAAATTTCACTCTTGTAAGGCTCAACAGAATAGCATGTGAAATAAATGCACTGTTAATTATTTCACTGTATTGACGGTACTCCAAAAGGGGTCAGTGTAATGGACAATTTGGTATCTATTCAGATTTGCCTTTCTTTAAAAAAAAAAAATAAAATAAAATTGTGGTTTTCTGAGACAAACATGAGCTGTGCCTATTCAGGCAAAATGTGCATGGCTTACTATTTATTGACAAGTACTGAGATTTGAATAATTGGTAATTTGGAAAGAAAATGCTACAAAATTATAGTTGGACTGAATTAATATCTTAATATGAAATTCTATTTTCAATTTACAAATTTCAGGTGCTGAAGTAGGGGCAAAATCAGTAACCAAATACAAGCATTTAAAAAAATTAATTTTTGTTTATATAGAGTCCACCCAGCGCTATGCCCAGTACAGGAGTTAATCAAGAAAATCATTATCATGAGGTAATGAAGAAAATTGTGGTTGCCGTACTTTGCTTTCTCATCCGTATCTGCAGAACATAATGTGAAATGATATCAGGTAAAATCCTAATTCCCTTATTTATCAAAACAGATAAGCTATCAAAATAAAAAGAAGCATATCAGAGTCCAAAAGTCATTCCAATGAATTCTCCCACTTATTTATAGCACATTTCTATGATTGAAGATGAAATATTTCTTGAAGAAATTAAGTACCTCTGTAGCTTCCTAATCAATACTGACAGATGTTCGGTTGCAAGCAGTTTTTAAAAAGAATTAATCCTTATAGACAGAAGTCAGGAACTGCCATGCTTGAGGGAATGGGATTCAGTGTCCCATCTTTCCTTTCTCTTCCTCCTTAGGAGCCGAGGAAGCAATGGTTGGACTCAGGAAAAGACCAAAATCTCCAAGAAAAGCTGTGGTTTCACTGAATCACTAGAGACACAAAAGAAAATGCAATTTTTGGTATCAGAATGATCTGTTAGAGGAGAGTAATTAATGTCTCACTTCGTGCTGCCGTTATTGAACACTTCTCATCTCCTTCCTTTCAGTTTTGGAGCCGGAGAAGTGAGACCAAGAGCCACACTCTGGGTACCCCGGGTGCTGCGGAGGGGGCAGCCACAAGACTTTTTTCCTTTGAAAAAACACCCTGACTGTGCTTCTATACCCAGGCACAGTCGTCGCTTCTTAAGAGTTCCAGCTTGGCATCACTCAGTACACAAGCAATGGTGCTCGTGGCTGAGATTTGTGTGGTCTACGGTAAGCTCTGCTTCCTCGAAAATGTGTGGCATCATACAGAGTTTATTTAGAACCTAAGTCTCTTGGGCACACTATGTAAGTTTATTGTTTATCATTTGCTGGGGAAGTCTTCTGAGGTCAAGGTAAAAAGCAGGAGGTGATATTTCATGTAAATGTTCCAAAGCACGTTATGTGGTTACATGGTCGCAGTGGCCCCCGGAGCACTTTGCTGGTGGTCCGTAGAGATCTGGCTGGTGGAAGGTGCTGGCTTTCCCCGTTTCCAGCTGCTATATCATATTTAATGTATTTTTAGCTTAATATTTTCCTAATATTCCTTTTCCATGTAAGCAATTAGTGTGGTTACCAGGGATGGCAACAGAAGTGATATTCAGCAGTCTGTCGGAGAAGAGGTGGTCTTTACCACTATATATGGGAGAAGATTCACACCACCATCTCCATACTAAGAGGTGGAGGGGAACCCACCCAAGAGCCACATTCTTAACACCTCTATTTCACCATTCACTGAAATATTTATTTTTTTCTCAGAAAACAAAAAAAAAGACATGCAAAAGCTATAAATAGGATTAAAAAAATGTGATATTGCTGGCCTTGATTTTTGCAGGTTTATACATCTTTTTAAAATTGCAGCTTTATAATGTAACTGGAGATTACTAGGTACAGTAGAAATGACTGCAGACTTACCTTGCCAATTTAAAAAGTAGAAAATAAAAAGTCTTCCAAAAAACATTTGGCCATGACCCACTAGAACTGTACTATTTTAACATTTATTTCTTAAAAATTCAAAACATTTATAGAATTAAAATAAATCTCCCTGTTAGCCTCCACCGCCTTACTCTCAGTTTGTCTTTGACTAATCAGAAGAGACTCATCAAATCAACTGGAGATGACTTAAAAATTTTATATGAAAAAATGTGAAATAGGGAACATTCACTGAACAATGAAAAATCTCTTTTTACACTTTCAAAAATTTCCAGTCTTATTTAATTATCCACTAAACTACACTGACTCCAATCTGCTTGGGAAGATCCAGCTGAGGGAATTCAGTGCCTAACCGTGCAGGCATGCTTTATATCACCTTTACGGAAAAATATACTGAATATTAGAGAAATTTAAGTATTGACCTTCTAAATTCTGCTAACTACTTTAATAATGATGCTTATATACGAGTGACTCTTATTTAGGAAAAGTCCCTGGAGATAGGGATGTTATGTATTAAAGGGAGTCCTTGCCTCCCTCTTCAATGAAGCACAGTTTGGGCTCCCGGCGCCTCCCCTCTCTTCCAGATAAGAGACAAGTACCTTTTTTACAATTCTCAAGAGCTTTTTGCCTGATGCCTAGAAAACACCAAATCCCTAATTGGCTTTAAACGTCTGTCAGATTTCAGTAAAGCAGTCTTTCCAAGACTCTGCAATTGAGGGCCTTCCTAAACCTCAGCTTAAGGAGGATTTAAGGAGACTAAATTTGCTCATCAATGCCTGACAGGGTAAAACACAAAATTGCACAAAGCTGGTTGGAAAAATCACTTCCATGTATGAGGGGTTTCCTCTCTTTTCTTCCCCAGAAGCTTAATCATCATCTAATGGTTACTGTTCTTCCATCACTTTGACAGGGTGCAGCAGGTAATGCTTAAAAATGAAAGAACAAAAATAATGTTAAAGAGCTGGTCTTTTTTTTGGGGGGGAGGGATTGTTTCCTGTTTGTTTTTTTTTTTGTTATTTGTTTGTTTGTTTGGGGCTTTTTTGTGGTTTGTTGTGGGGGGTTTTTTTCAACTAAAATAAAGATTCTGTATTTTATAAATAATGACTTGCATATCCTGACTGGTAGGAACTTTCTGGGGCATCTGCCTGGACATTTACAGAAAAGTAGGGAGCATAAACAGGTTTCTAGAACTACATGAACATTTTCCTCTTGTCTTTTCCCTCCCCTTTCCAACAAAGGCATTAACCACAAAGGTAGGTATGGTATTGAAACCCCAGTCCATCAAGATAGAAGGAAATACAGACTGCAGGAAAAGCTGTTTCCAGTGACACACTGCGCAGTCATGAGCCTCCTTTGTACGTTCAGGAAATTCTCAAGAGTTTTGAGTTTTCTTAATTAAAAAAAGAAAAAAAAAACCCACTAAAAAAAGATTTGCTGCAAATATCTTGTGAGCATGACAAAGAGCCCTACAAAATATAACTATTCATAAACAGTCTAGCCTCTGGAAGTAAAACACTGACACTTTCTATTAAAAGGTGCTTAGTCACAGTTCACTAAATATTTACAACGAAACATTTATTCTCTAATTTCATTGACTTTATGGTTAGCAAAAGCCAAGAAAACGTCCTGAATGTGTGTGAATGGCTTGTGTATGTAAACTGCAGCTTGCAAAGTCAATGTTATGGCAGCAGAAAGATTTTCGCATTATATAAGGAGGTCCTCCTCTTCGGTAGAAAACTATTTGCTTAACCTTCAATTGGATGCAAGTATTCAAATGGATTGGAATCAGATGGCACAAGAGTAAATGGGCATCATACCTTGGAGGAAAAAAGGGAAAATAAAGACACAGTTCCCCAGGTTCCCCAGCTCTTCATTCCTATCAGTAAGCTTTGCCGACAACTCATTGCATCCTTTCTTTGCCTTTCTCTCTAAATTTGGCCAAGGAAATAAAATCTCAAGCAAGGGTGAATAAAAAGTGCATTATGCAACATTACAGAACCCACGCTATCAGAAAGCAGTGTCCAGATTTGAACTATTAGCATTCAAAAGCATTTTACCAAATGAAACCACAAGTTTTTCTGCTGTTGTTTGGGTGGGAAGGGAACCGGGGGTTTGGGGTTTCTTTCTCTTTTAAGAACCTGATTGAGATGTTGTCCAAGCAAGGGAAGATCAAATGGGTTTGTAGGAAAATGAGGTGCGTATAAAAATAAACAGGTCTCTGCCAAAAAATACAGGCTTTAATGCTATCAGAAAACAGACAGCCTCCCACACTCAGCACTGAAAACAGCATCACTCTTCTATGGGCTTGTCAAAGACAGGATACTGTAAGTATCTTTCAAGTGACACTTACATTGAAACCACCTAATCTATATGAATACCTATATTTGACTGCAGCCTCCATTTAGTGGAATTTTCTGGTAAATCTCAAACCATTCCATGTTTTGATATCATTAACTTGTAAGGTACTAGCAAAGTTACTGCTATCCTCTTGTTGACATAATTTAGAATCATAGAATCATTTAGGTTGGAAAATACCTTTAAGATCAGTAAGTCCAACTGTTAAATTGGCACTGCCAAGCTCACCACTAAACCGTGTCCCTAAATGCCACGTGGGCAGCCTCTTCCAATGCTTGACAACCCTTTCGGTAAAGAAATTTTCCCTAATATCCAATCTAAACCTCCCTTGGCACAACTTGAGGCCATTTCCTCTTGTACTATCACTTGTTACTTGTGAAAAGAGACTGAACCCTACCTCACTACAACCTGCACGTGCCATGTTCTGACACTCAACATGAGCTGCTCCACAACCTTCTCTGGCACAGAGGTCAGACTGACAGGCCTGTAGTTCCCCAGATCCTCCCCTTCTGACCCTTCTTGTAAGATGGGCATCCCATCTGCTAACCTCCAGTCAACTAAGATCTCCCTGTTGAGCCAGGACTGCTTATATATGATGGAAAGTGGCTCAGTAAGCAGTTCCACCAGCTCCCTCAGTAGCCCTGTGTGGATTCCATCTGTCCCCACAGACCTGTGCATGTCTAAGTGGAGTAGCAGATCACTGACCAATTCCCCTTGGATTATGGGAGCTTCATTCTGATTCCTATCCCTCTCTTTCAGCTCAGGGTTTCTTGTTCTAACTCTTGGTTCCCACTATTGCTGCTTTAAATACCCCAATGCACTTAAATAACGTTTTGGCTATACTTCAAGATGACTCCAGTTCCTGACACAGAGAACTTGAATCACGAGCTGCTTGGCCTCGGACTCTTAACAAGAACTTTGTCCACAGTTCCATTACCAGGACCAATAGCAAACTTGCCAAATAATTACTAGTGAAAGTTAACTAGAAAATTAACCACTAATCTGTATGCATTCAAATGAAAAAATACCTAAAAATTGATGGCATTTCCTAAATTTTTCAGTGGTTGTTTTGTCCTAGAGGAACCAATTCAGAGGAAGTGCTTGATGTTTATCAATTAATAATAACATTATTTCATTAATAGTAACATTATTTCATCAAAAGATGAAATAAGGTTCATATGTCTTCATATTCTGAAGACTCCTAGAATAATTGCTATTGAATGTACCCATATTTATCAGAAAAAAACCCTCAACTCAAAAAATCCCCATAAACAAAACCCAAAGAAATGCTTGAAGATAAGCATTATCCAGTCTGTTACCAATAATCCCAGGAGGGAGGAATGTAAAAGGCGCTAACTCCAAATCAACTTTAACTGTGCCCTAACTGTTCTTGCAAATACCCAAGAGATCTTGGCTACATGAGCCCAACCAGAAATCTTTTGGTGACCACTGGACATGCAGATTTTCCACAAGAATCCTGGAAACAAAGTGTCTCCGTAGTACAAAGAGAAATGGGACTTTTCCAAACCCTTTCCTCTGAAACCAAAAAAACCCCACACCATAGGTTTGTGGCCTTCATACTTACCCTCCCAACTTTTGAGGCAACACTGATGAGACATAAAGACCAGAAAGCTTTCCTGAAAAAAGGCAAAGGGAAAAATTCACAGGCTAATGGAAGTGGGTCAACCCTTAGTCTCAGGTGTCATTTTGTTGAGGTCTGCTTTTTAAAGACCCATTCATTTTTTACCACAATGATTAGTCAGATAAAGAACCTACTGCTGCTTCCCTGTGTTGCACTATTCCATTGACTATCTCACTGTTCAAAAAATGCTTTGCTCTTAGTAGTAATTTACCTTACTTCATTTTCCTAACAGGGTCTATCAAGCACATGGGATTAAACGCTCTGAAAAAAATCAACAGATTCAGTTGATACCATCGCGGAATACAGACAGCAACTCAGTTGACCAAATGTAGGGTCAATGTTACGGTGATATAACTAGATCACTAGGCTGCTCAAACTACAAAGGATTTTAGACTTCTACAGTACTTGAACTGGATGCTGACTTTGATAGCTTTTTTGTGAGATTAAAGACATTAACATTCCATGTTAGCAGTGACCAAGCACCTTTTGACATTTTATTTCATAAATTGCCCAGTGAGAGAATAAAAAGAAACTATGTTTGATTTGGAATCATTCCTGCCACTGTTTCCACAACACCCCACTATTTCCAAAAGCCAAACAGGAATATTTAGATTAAAACCCATACAGTTCACATGAGTCCACCCACCAAATTATCAGGAACTGCTACTGTATCTATCATTATCCGTGCTTCAGAATAAATCTCACTCAATTAGTCTGATAGTTATAGTTTGAGCTTCTACACTTAGCAAAAATAACCACCAAAACAACAAAAAAAACAACGTATAAAAAGCCAAAAACTAATAGCGTGTTGAAACATTAAATACTTCAAAGATATTTCAAATAACATGCCCTAATTAATGCAGTAAGTTTTTAAGCATTTGCATTTTGACACCCATTTTAACCAACATGAATGACAAACATTGCATAATGCATGATGAATACATAAGAATTCATATACAAGATGTCACTAACACTTATCTTTTCATGTTCACAAATGAAAAACAATACACTTAATATATCACAGATGTCTACAAACAGTAAAATCCTGATGGTGTCTTTTAGGTCTCTTACATGTTTTAGATTTCAAATTGACTTTGGATGTTACTTTTAACTTGCCAAAGTGTCATCACAAACTGCATAAGCAATTAGCATATAATTTTTCTGAAAATACAAAGCTCTTTGTTCTAAACCATGCATAAATAACTTACCTTGAAAAAGAATCAGGTAACAGTGAGAGACATAACGGACATGTTGTGATTTTATTTCTAACACGAGCTGCCCAGGCTTGAAACCACAGGCCCTACCTTATCCACAGTTTCATGGAAATGATTTTTTCATCATTTCTTCCAAAGTCGTAAGCAGGGCAAGTTAAACATCTACTCTTTAATGTCCTTACATGTGATTTTAATTCTGAATTTCATGTATAATAAAATAAACAGAGGTACTTTGCTTCAGAAAACACTATATAGGAAATATAGTTAAATAACTTCAGATGCCTGTTCAGCAACTAAAAATGACAAGAGTAGTGCTGGTAAGAATGGTTAATGACCAAGCACAATTAACATGCAATCACATCCATGTATTTCTATCACATTTCTATATTCGAATTGCTGGAACAGCAACACAGTAAGGACTGAAACCCCAAAGAACAGATTGGCATGGATTATCATGTTAAACGCGGGGAACCCATGAAATTTCAGTGCCATTTTAGATGCAGTAAAAGAATGTTTTGAATCACCAGTTAGAGCTTTCATAAATAAGTTTAGAAAAAGAATCACTATAGATTACACTGGGACAAATAATGAAGCTGGTTATGCTGGGGTTTAGCTGGCATAGTAATAATTCTAACAAATTCTTCCTACACTTCCTATTTCTTCCAAACACATCCTTCTTATGTTTTTAAGTTCCCTTTCCAATTTAGGATTTTTTTTCTAAACTTATACACCACCTATTCTAAACATTGACAGTATCCCTTAAGTATGTCACTTAAGATACAACTGATCTCAGTGTCTGCAACTTCAGACGGATGACTTTCTATGACTAGATAAATATACCATGTTTGAAAATATGCCAACTCATGTTTTAAAGAATGTAACTACCACTATGACTTTAATTCATGAATACGTAAGTCAAGAAGTATTGAAAAATATATTAACTTGCTGTGGTCATACCTAGACATCAAATGTTCATACACAGCTTGAAGAAATTGGAAAAGTGGCATTTATCTAGATCTGTTTTTAAATGTTTTTTAATCTTAAAATGGTTTTAAAATAGAGAAAATGTAGAATCACAGAAATCATCATTAGACATTGTTAAAACTTACTAAACACAGGGAGGAGAAAAAACTCAACTAGTGAATTTTTGTAATTACTATCGTGGTTCCTTGTGTTTATCAGGAGTGAAGCACGCATGAACTGCAAATATCACAAATACCTTTACAAGTAGCAAAAAAATAAAAAAAACAGGTTAGATGAGGATACAAGGGGACCGTTTAGTTCCCCTCTTGACTTGGTTTTCATCCAGCTTGTACACTCCAAAGGCCTTTAATCTCTTAACTACTGTTTCATTAGCATCTCTGCAGAGATTCAGGGTGTTTAGGATATCTGGAGGCTTTCATGTACTAGAGTTGAAAAGCTTCATACGAGAAAGCAACAAGCCCTAGCAAAGTAAGCCTTGGCACAAAATACTACATCATTTTAAGTTTATAATACATAAGCACCTTGTTCCCATGCCTGGCACTGCAAAAAGTTGTGAAAGAACTATCCTAACTTGTTGACCAAAGCCAAAAAGAACAGATATTCAATATGGAGTGTAAATGCCTATAATCACTTCACCAGAGGAAACACAAACACAAGCCACTCTTCTGATGGAGTACCAGGGAGGAATGGGCAGCACTATAAAGCTTTACAGCAAATAAGATTCAGGGGTGAAGTTCTTACGAAACCTGTCTGAAAAGTCCCCAGTGAAGAACACCCCAAGCAAACAGGCACTGAAGACCATTTGCATGTGCTTGGTCCTTACTCAGAGTAGGAAGCTCCCCCTTGTCACTTTCAGCTTTCTGAAAACTCCTGAGATTATTCAAAAAGTTTATTTCATTTTACAACGTAACATTTGCAAAGGAAAACCCACATGGAGTCACATCTGTTCATTTGCAGATTTCTCCTCACTAAACTAAATGTGTTCTAACAAGATTTTCATGTAATGATATAACTAGGCATAAGACAATAGCATCTGTGTCACACTCCCGGAAATACAGCAGAAAATTCGTAGTTTGGAAAAGGAAATGGCAAATGTCACTGGAAAGCCCTTTGTGTCCCAGCCAGAGATACAGGCCACAGTCCCATCACCAAAATACCTCCAATACTGGGACTAGGATATCATTCTCAGAAGGCAATTAGACAGCAGTCCTCATGTTGCTTCCAATGATGAAGGTTTTCAAATATCAACTTTCAGGTAAAGCAAAAAATATCTTTTTCTTTTTTTTTCTTTTCACTCTTCCTTTCATAGCTCAACCCTCTTCCCTTTTCTCCTTAAACAAATTCTGAAATATACCATTTTCATCAGCATCTAGTTCACAAAAACCAATTACACAGCATATGGTGAAAAAAAACTAAAAATGCCACTACAAAAGCTCTAAAACTTTTTATGATCATTAAGGGGTTTACATCCAGGGACACAACAAAAAACAGCCTTTTCTTCAGTACATTTAAATTCTTTCACTTCAAAACACTTAAGTAAAGAGTAATCACTGAGGCAGAGTAGCCAGAATAAAACTGCCATCAAATATCACGGTGCTAAAATGGCAAGTGACTAGATACCTACTAAAAATTTTGTCCTATATTCTGGAAAAGTTTCACTAAAAATTTTAATAAATTTTAGGCAAAGTTATTTGAAGCAGTTTAATAGGCATATATTATTTGTAACATGACAATTGCTACTAAAGACTTAACATGAGATTGTTCAGAGACAACAACCTCACATGTGAAAGAAAATAAAAAGTGCATCAAACCATTAATAAGTTTGTACTCATAAGACGAAATGTTACGAAAGGTCTTTTGAAATGCTTCAAAACCAAGGCTTTACACTTTGTCTCATAACCTGGTCTGGAGAATTCATTTTTGGCCATCAATATCACTGACACTGAACATGAAAATGTTGAGTTGCCACGTCAGAAGAGGAAGCAACAGAGGTCACACATCCTGAATGTATGCGAGATCACAGCACAACTACAGGCTGCTCCAAACCGCTGCCCATTTTGCATATGCTGCCTGCTTCCCTTACCTCTGGATGTAGCCGGCCCAAAGAAACCCACATCCTAAGCCACAGGCTGGCAGGCACCTGGGCTATCTCTTCACACAGGATGACAAAGTGCTTTAAATTTACTAATGTCAGGTGGACATCCTCAAAATTTGTATAGTGTTTTTAAATAACAAAATTACTACATCCTTCCTGACCTTTCCTGCAACAAAGGTAATGCAAAAAAATTAGCGGCTCTTTCCCTAACCCTTACTATCGTATTTGAAACAAAGAGACTGTCAGGATGGGTAAAGAACAAGTTTTGCGTACTTTTCTTCAGCATAGCATTAATTTTCAAAGGGAAACTCCCAGCCCGTTAACACTCAACATTAATTCCCTTAGTCCTCCTGGGAAGAATGTCCTCACCAAACGGTAGTCCTGGCCAATTTACGCACTGTGAATTTACATGTTAATCTACTTCCTTATGAACTTTTCGCACAAATAAGTCCAAAAGTCGTGAAACTTTCCCCCACATAACTCTCTCAGAAGGGCCTGACTTCATGTATATTACATTGGCAAGTTAAAATCACTGTCAGAACTTACTTATTCATAACTGAACACAGGGTCTGCAACTGAAGACCAAAATTAATTACAAGGAGTCTGAGATTGATTGAGTCTGAGATCAGAATGCAAAAAAATGAAGAACAATTACTAAAAAAATCCCCAATTCCTGGCTTTGGTTTCCTAGCACATGCACTACCTGAACTCTGAGACAGGGCTGCAAGCATCTTCCTACAAGATTCCCTATGTGCTGCATTTGAAATCTAAGTAATTAGGTAGAAAAGTGAGAGAAAACAGTACAGAGCCAATCATACAACCCTGTGGAACCAAACCCCAGGTTCCAAATGAAGATATATACTCTTCTCTCGTGAGACCTCACTTGGAGTATTGTGTGCAGTTCTGGTGTCCTCAACATAAAAAGGACATGGAACTGTTGGAA